>VKKT01002089.1:68860-81273 GCA_008038995.1 Haliotis laevigata | reverse complement strand
ACTGAGAGGATTTAACAAACCACCAGGGCAGCATTGCGTCGTCACAGATGTTAGTCAAAGAGGAGAGCCAGTCTTCTACATTGACCTTGTCCAAATATGTCAATAGCTTTGTCAATGTCTACCACGAAATCACGATGTACGTGAACCAATCTTAATATTTTTCACAGAGACAGTAGATGGTTTCTGAGTGTCTGATTTAACAATTGGCGAGGAATCAGTACATGACTCAGATAATGCTATTGTATCAGAATGTGTTTGGGAACACTGGGTACTATTGTCAGGTAAAACGGGCGTTTCAGTCAATTTGAGTTGTTTAACGAAGTAACAATCAGTTGTAGATGAACGTTTTTCAGATTTTTACTCATTTCTGCACATAACAAACGATACAATAATTAAGGGGTAAAACAATTTCAAAGAACAGATAAACGATATCGCCTCCTGAACAAACGATTTCGGCCTGTTTCCAGACATAATTTGTTGCATAGTGTAGACAAAACATGGTTATCTATAAATGATCCGCGAGGCAAGTTGCGTTCGGGTGCCACGGTACTATACCAGAAACCACCCAGAAAACATGAAAACAAATTGAATGCTAATTTTTATTAGCATCTTGAATCACAACATTTCGTTTTCAATTTTAAAGTGTAAGCACGTGCTTTTTGTGCTACACTGTAGCTACGCCACCGAGTATAAAATAAAGAGTGAGTGATTGAGTTTAATTTTACACTGCACTCAGCAATATTCCAGCTATATTGCGGTGGTCTGTAATAATCGAGTGTGGACCAGACAATCCAGTGATCAACAACATGAACATCGGTATACGCAATTTGGATACGATGACATGTGTTAACCAAGTCAGCGAACCTGACCACCCGATCTCGTTAGTCGCCTTTTATGGGAAACATGACGTTTGGACGGTGACCTGTAAATACATCTGATAGCCAAATGTTGGTGTATTGACCAATTATTTACCTACGCAACTGGATCATGCAAGTAATAATGAATGTTGTATTTGACACTCAGAATCTCAACAGCTATTCATTGTACCTAAAGTCAAACTGTCTAATAATGGACAACGAGCTTTTTCCCATTCAGCAGCCAATCAGTGGAACGTTCTCCCTCAAGAAATACGTACTTCTCCAAACTACATGCTTTCCGGACATCTCTTTAGACTCACTTGTTTCGTCAAGCATTCGCCTGAACACTCCTTGTCTTTCTTAGCGCTTTGAGCAAGATACTGATCCTGGAATGTCGCTATAAAAATGGACTATTATTATAAAACTTTGGACAGAAGAAAATATGTGAAGTTGCTAAAGTATTGCACCACTAAAATGTACTTTAATGTGCATCTTCCAGAATGTTTGAGTGAGTGAGTGAGTTTGGCTTTATGCCGNNNTTAGCAATATTCCAGCAATATCACGGCGGGGGACACCAGAAATTGGCTTCACACATTGTACCCATGTAGGGATTCAAACCCGGGTCTTCGGCGTGACGAGCGGACGCTTTAACCACTAGGCTACCCTACCGCCCCCCAGAATGTTTGAACTATTGCCTTCTATTTCTGCGGGGTTGATGTTGTTGTTATAGTGAATAAGAATGCACGTTAGAAATTTATTTCAGCACAGCCACTTAGTTATTATTATAATATAATATCCTTAAGTTGAACTGGAACTCAGCTCCCCGCATTCCCATCTGTCAACTCCGCTTACCGTTGTCCTTGGGGTCTCTGAGCAGGTGTTCCGCTCACAGAGTATCTATTGTGTCATAGTTATGTATTCACGTTAACGTTCTGGGACAGTGGTGACAATAAGGTTCTTGATTTCCCCAGGTTTCATCGTACCTTTCACTCAAGCAATGGAGCAGTTCTTCTGTAGCACATCGATAAGAGACAAGTCGAATGTAAGGTGACGGACAGTGGGTGACTGAATATTTCCTCGAGCAGCAACTTGACAATACTATTTAAACGGGAGTGTCATCTGAGAATCGATACTGTGGGAAAGATTGCGACCGATGGGCATACGACTTACCAGCAGGTTGTTTGGGTACGGAAGCTTGTGTTATTTCCTGTGAGGATGATGTCGTCTAACCTTGGTGAAATTGTTTTCGTTTCTCTGTGGATCGTAAAGCTTGTCCATTGCGACAGCTGTTTTGAAGTGGCTACTGTAATACAGCGTGACAAGTACATGGGACACCAGGTGTTCAGAAAGTTCCGGAGTCCGTCTTTGTACATGTGTGCATCAGAATGTCTCATGTCATCAGCATGTGTCTCCTTTGGATTCGACAAGAAAAGGCGCACCTGCCTTCTCAACGATAAGGACAGTGTCAATGGAAATGTTGTTGAGACAACGGGATTCCTCTTCAGTGACATCCTCCACTGGCCAGGGGTTAGTACTTACACTGTATATCATTTTATGCATACCCTGAATGATGAGGACACTAATGTGTATCCCTTGTAGGGCTTACTTCTTTTAGACATTTGCTCATTTGTGCCGTTCGGCCTTAGGTGAAAACGGACTTAAATGATAAATCATATCTGCTACAGATTTGTGACTGCAACCTCAATTAGCAGAGGTTGACTGTCAGCACAGACCAACTGGAATAAATTGCGCTAGGCAGGTATCCGACCGACACGACTATTCATAGGTCTTGTCGCAATTTCATTATGGTCAACGTTCGAGATCGGTCGGTAGACATGCCTGGTTCAACCAGAGGTACCGGAACAGGACAGTCTTCAGTAACGCAGGAGGTGGTGACGTCACACTCAGTGTTGTGCTAGTGAGGCTGTCCGATTTGGAGGGGCAGTATAATAGCTTCGGTAGCATTTTGAGTCAACGGTCGATCTCAGCTGATTATCGTCCAGGGGAATCTTACTGCTATACAGTATCGACTACAAGTGTTGACCCCAACCCTTCTGCCATCCATGCAGTTACATGGTCCAGACAACATTTCAACATAACAACGCTACGCCCCACACTGCAGTTCTGACGCTCGGCTTATGTAACGCCGGTATCGAAGTCATGGACTTAACTTCTCGTTCCCCAAACTTGAACCTGAACCAACGCAATTGGGATGATATTTTCTTTATTTATTTGTTGTATAACGCCGCACTCAGCAATATTCCAGCCACATGGCGGGACACTGTAAATAATCGAGTCCGGACAAGACAATCCAGTGATCAACAACATGAGCATCAATGTACGCAATTGGGATACGATGACATGTGTCAACCAAGTCAGCGAGCCTGACCACCCGATCCCATTAGTCGCCTCTTACGACAGGCATGGGTTGCTGAAGACCAATTCTAACCCGGACTTTTACTGGTTCATGATGAGCTGGAAACAAGAGTGCGACAGCAGATGAATTAACTCCAAGCCTTGCAAGAAATTGATCAAGCACATGTTGACAATGACGACGACAACGACGGCGTCCGGTTAGAGTGTCCCGACAGGTCCTCCTGTCGTTTATGGGACATGTTGCCTTCAGTATTATCTATGTGAAGTTCGCGTTTGGGGAGACTTGGAACGTCATACACATTATGGTTCCAGTGGGAATCATGCAGCAATCCAATTTCATCGTCATCGACTGTATTGTTACCTGGATGATGGAAGTATGATACACATCTATTGTCATGATATAACACCCCCCACTCCTATTGTGTTGTCAACAAGCAGCAAGTATTTAATTTGGTTGAGTATATTAATAATGTATGTACGTTTGATGACTGTCCGTAATTGAATTCTATTTTGAAAACTTTGCAATACAGATGTTTTGTCATAACAAGTAGCGTATTTATAGATGGCAACTTCTGTATTGACCTGTTTTCCATGTACATGTTTGAGCTGAAACTGATGAAGTTGTGGGTTCATTAAGGACAAGGATAAGGAAGAAGGTATGTGTTTGTCTGTTGGGTTTCCATTAGCAATACCTGTAACACCTGCAGCACGTCTTCATCTTCGGCGACAATCGAATCAGGGGCGTTGGGGTAGCATAGTGGTTAAAACGTTCACCCGTCACACATGGAAGGGCTGTTTTTGATTCCTCACATGGGTACAATGTGTGAAACCTTTTCTGGCGTCCCCCGCCATGATATTGCTGCAATGTTCCTAAAAACATCTTCACCATCTCCTTCATACAAAATATCCGTGAATATCCATGCTTGTCGTAAGAAGCGACTAACGGGATCGGGTGGTCAGGCTCGCTGACTTGGGTTGACACACGTCATCGGTTCCCAATTGCGCAGATCGATGGTCATGATGTTGGTGACTGGATTGTCTGGTCGAGACTCGAATATTTACAGACTGCCGCCATAAAGCTTTAATATTGCTGAGTGCGGCGTAAAACTAAACTAACTCAATCACTCTTTATAGAAACTTTGTGAAGATTACAATCTTCTTTGTTCAAGGCAGATACGGCAGTTGCTGAAAAGTACAGAAATGACCGGAGGCTTTGAAAAACCTTACAATCAATGAACAAATGCTTCCAACCCTTTTCACTAGTCTCTTAATTTCCATCGGCTTTTTAATCCAATGATCGTTTCTCGTTTTGACAACATGTTCTGTGGACTCACAAACACCCCAATTTTTAACACACCCATGTCAACGTTACCGGGACCATCAAACACAGCATCGACGTCAGCCAATAACATAAAGACAACTGACTCCTGAAAATACCTGACGCCAGCCACATCGATCCCTGCCCTCTCTATTGGTTCACTACCACGCCCTTCATACAACAACCACTTGTGTTGCAATTAGTTGTGTGTTTTCACAACTCTGGTCTTTGCACCAAATTGAGCTGTTTATGCTCTGTGCACACACCAGATATATAAAGAAAGTGA
Organism: Haliotis laevigata; assembly: GCA_008038995.1. Taxonomy (NCBI): domain Eukaryota; kingdom Metazoa; phylum Mollusca; class Gastropoda; order Lepetellida; family Haliotidae; genus Haliotis; species Haliotis laevigata. The sequence continues at coordinate 76,436 of VKKT01002089.1, read as the reverse complement.
TTTCTTTCCCGGGACGTTGGCACAGCGTATACAGAAAGAATCTTATATTCAAGTCTCGCTTCCTGTACAAATATATCGTGCATGTCTTCTTTGTTCCAAGCAGAAGTTTATAAAAAGTACAGAAACGACCCGGAGGCTTTGAGAGACAATTAAAATCAATGGTAAAAGTTTGGTATAAATATGATTAAACTGCACTCAATACAATACAATACAGTACAAGCGCAAGTAATCTCACATAAACATATGTTATCTTACAAACACATACGCACGCACACACACAGGCACACAGTGGTAAACTCATAATATTATCAGTTCGAAAACATACTTTACATATACTTGGCGTCGTACAAACAGATGACGTCGTTGAAACATGTTTTTAAAAAAACATAATTACAGTTTATAACTAATGTCGCGAGATAAAATTTTGAACAGCAGATAATCTGAGGTAAATCATGTTCATGAAATAGTGACAATAAAATATGCATGAATTGATATATTACAATTGCAAATGATGTTCATTTAAATATACTCAAATTAACAGAACAATGTAATAACAAGTAACCGCAGTATACGTGATATTCAGAATTAACATTAATTTGCACTCGGCAATATTCCAGCTATAAGGCGGAAACAATAATTTGTATTTTGAAAGTGATGCTCTATTTCACGGAATAGTATCTATAGAGTATCTGCACATTGACCAGCAAAAATAACCAAATCTTCTGAAGTACAAACATTTTCACTCTGTGAAGTCTGCATTTCTTCTGATTTTAAGGCAATCCTCTATATTTTTCTTATAACGTCGCGTTTAGCAATATTCCAGCAATATCACGGCGGGGGACACCAGAAATGGGCTTCACACATTGTAACCATGTGGGGAATCGAACCCGGGTCTTCGGGGTGACGAGCGGACACTTTAACCACTAGGCTACCCCACCGCCCCTTTCTTATAAAAAACATGAATAAGATTGCATGACTACTATCAAGCTGCAACTTTCAAATTCAGAATTGTCATGATTACCACAAATTGAGCAGACCTGTCCTAATCTCATTAAAACCAATACTTAGTGCGAGGATTTAATGCTATGAAATGTTGTGCTGAAGTGTGAATTATACCCAACTTACACGCCTCTTTTATTTCTAGTCTCTCTCTGGTCCATGTTCTGTGGTGTCGTGCCCGGCATCATCCCGATGTCAGGTGGACCGACTTGGTCGTGCAACTTGCGTTCCAGGTAGCTATCTTTATTTCATATACTAGTAGTCAATGTCAGATGCATTAAGAATTATTTATATTTTAACGAAAACAACTTCTCAGTTTGTTGATAGGAGTTAACACAGATCGGATGAGTGAGTAAGTGAGTTAGGATTTTAAGTCACATCAGCAATATTTCAGCAACATCGTGACTAAATCAAGTTATAGATTAATAATAATTAAACGTAAATTAAAAACACCTGTCAACGAAGGACAGTAAAACAACTAGACTATCACAGATATAAATTTAAAACTAGTAATTGAATCTAAAACAGTTTAACTTTTGAAGACGATACAATATAAAAACAGACTATATATCGCTAACAACTGAAGATGGATTATCATACTAGAGACCATGGAGACCACCTACAGTACATTTGCTTCCTGTATGGACCCTAGCTGGATTTACACCATCCCTTCAGCTGTTAGCAATTTGGAAAAATCTAGCCATTAATTAAAATGCCCCATATTCTTCGATTGAAAACAGTGGGGAGATTAACTTGACTTTGAATGTTGGGACTTCTGAATCCTCTTAAGAGGCAATAATTTTACTTCAACCTCCTTTGAGGAACAAATTGGATGAATTTTGGTAATATTTGGTAATGTCAACAGCAGCAGGAGCAGTAGTAGTCATAGTAGCAGCAGTAGTAGTACATGTAGTTATAACGCCTCACTCGCTAGTGGCCTGCAGATAGATAAGCCTGGACCTGATAATCCAGTGATTAATATTTTGAGCAACGATCCACTCCTTGATGCCCGTAGCAGTAGGAACAGTCTTGTATTTTAAAGTGGCTAAATGATGACGACCAGTTAATGGTCGAGGCTGGACAAGATGATAAGAACTTTATTAGGACAAGCTTCAGCATTTGTGGAATTAACAAGCAGTAGTGCTTCTGGATAACTGAACTGTTACTTACACATCCTTGACAGCAGAACAAAAGAACCAGGAACTACTGATGCATCTATGACAAGGACACTGAGTTACCACAGATGCATCTATGACAGGGAAACTAAGATACTGTTGATGCATTTTGGACAGGGAAACTATGATACAGTTGATATGCTTGGGACAGGAAAACTAAGTTACTACTGATACATCTAGCCCAGGAAACTAAGAGACTACTGATGCATTGACAAGAAGGCGAAGACGTTGTTGTAACTATTTCACACTCGTCATATCTTGCAAATATTTCAGAATTCCTTGGGTGTGGTCAGCCCCCAGAGGTGACAGATGCCAGCAAGACGTACGAGGGTCATTACCAGGGTGGTGTAACAACCTACACCTGCAGGCAGGACTTCACAGCCTGTCATGACAAAGTAACCAGCATCTGCCAATCCTCTGGACAATGGGAGAATCTGATGACTGGTCTGTGTAGTCAGAATGTTTGGCACAGTCCGGTAAGTCAAATCATCCAGTCATTATTATTTTATCTTCTTAAATGTAACTTTATGCCAATGCAAATATACAATCTATAAGAAATGTGATATAAATGATTTCTTTCTTGCGCAATATTCTGGTGTAATTTCATTCTTTTGGAAAGTACCTTACTTGCAGGCTCTTGACGTAAAGTATACACTTCCATGTGGACCATCAAGGGAGTTCAGAGCAACTGTCATTGGAACACCGAACCAAGCTACGAGGTAATGATAACTATCATTTTAATATTATCAACAAAGACGGGCAATGATCATTAAATGTAAAATTTCAGTCTTAACTATTCTCAGATTCCATTTAGCATATAAGGTAAAACTGTGACAATTATGTGAATGGGCCACTGAAAATCAAGGTGTTCGCACATTCAGTTCAGTATGTTCTGCCCCACCGGTAGCGCCGTTCACACGATTTGCCTAAAAGCGTAACATTATATGGCGTGACACTGCCCAGAAGCACTTCTGCTGAAACTGTGGCAAACAGGACATGTTACTGTACCATCCCGACTGTTATCAGCATTTGTTAATGACACCAGGTGTTGGCACATATTTGAGCGTATCCTGCTCCACCGGTGTCACATAGTCAAGTCGATTGTTCTCGTGAAACAATTACGACAGCGTGATTATAGTACATGTCATAATAGAGAATTGCATCACACATAGTTTGTTGCATTGATACGACCCATTTTACCTGATTGAAAGCTTGACAGAGGCAGTGGATGCTGTTACCCTGATCAAATATGCTTTTTAAGGTTTCCCAGAAATATCACTCCTGACATAAGTTTTGTTTCTAGAAACTGATAATTTTATGTAGAAACGTGGGATATAGTTTCAGACGCCACCGGGGTAAAGGCAAGAATTTTATGGATGCCAACTTCTTTATTGTGAAGGGTCACGACGTTTCCGAGTATATTCTTACTGTTTCATCAGGTGAATGAAACAATTAGGAACAGACATGTACAGCTATGCATGTACACGTTAAAACAACAACAGTTATGATATAGCAAGGGAAACCAGTAGTTAATTGGTAGATGGACAAGTGGAAGCCAGGGATTGCTGAACCAGGCATGATTCAGATAACAAAGGTGGCAATTTAACAAGGAATAGATACCGGGGTAGTTATTTGAAAAATATCATCGAAAGGCCTACATTCTTGCAAGACAGGCCATTTTAAAATCCAGCGTCATTCATCCGTTAAAACAGGCAGTTGAAACCATTTCCACTCATTTATTCTAAACACTCCACGTTAGAAGTGGTCATTCATTCTTGTAACATCAAATATATATATGCTAAACAGATCCTTTTATTACCAAGGGTCCCTGAGAGAGACTCACATATTCTAGACGCTCTATAGCAAACCCGTCATTCATTCTTGCAAGACAATGTGTGGTCCCAAGCGTAATTCAGGCTTGCAAAACAACCTCTGTGGAAAGCAAAGCTGCTCACATTTTCTTGGCACTTTGTGGTGAACCGAGTCGAGACCAATATTTAGCTTAACGATAGGAGTATGAAATTGACTTTAAGACTGCACTGATTCTGATGTCCACTGCCTTGCCAATCTGGATGAGGAGTGTGAGACGTTTGATAGTAAAATCATTGTATTCAAAACGGATTCCTCAACGATCTGGAATCTGTTTCAGATCTTGGAGTGAAAATTCGTGCCTTTGCAACTTACTAATTCGGGAAATGTATTTACGTCATTTGAGACAGTCAAGCATAGTGTGCGTGCGTGCGTGCGTGCGTACGTGCGTGCGCGCACGCGGTTGTGGTATTCTAACTCTCAACTCTGATAACTCTTAATTGCAGATGGAATATATGGCTGTGGAAAGACGATGATGTACTTGCCTTGTTAGAGTTCCGTTTTCTGTTTGCTGAGAGTAGAAATGAAACCGTCTTAAACTCGCTACTTAATGGACTGTGGGGTGAACATCTTGTTGCTGACGGCCATCTACCCATGACTGTAGGACATGAAACAGAGATCCAGATAACACTTCACAGTGGAATATACAGGGTACGTGTCTGATTTCGTTCCCGTTCTCGGGGTCACCAGAAATGTAGGAATTGGTCATCTCTTTGCCTCTTTCATAAAGCAACGTTTGCTTTTGTTGTAAGTGTGGCGATTTTTACACCACGTTTATTATGGAGCTTCTGAATGCTCTACGCTCGTGGTCACCTAAGTTAAATGGATAACTGCTTTTCAGAGATGTCTGTTACCGGAAGGTTAAATCTTTTATACGTTTAACCACAGGCTCATATACAGATACAGTGCATATCTACTTATCTTGTCTCACACTTAAATGTCGTTTTCTGATTGGCTGAGCGCTCTTCAATTATTTTCAATGTACCCCGCTGGGAATGCCGAACTAATGTGGTACTTCTTAGTAGTTATTCTTTATCTCGAATAACATTGAATCACGTATGATTCACGGAAATTACCGATATTTTGCGAATGCAAATCGATGGAAGGGAGATAAATCTAAATTTGTCTTTCTTGTTTTGTCGTCTGGTACTCCATACTATGATCCGATACCCGTGCTTCAAACAGTTCAAAATTATCATTGAGGTGTTCGGTAAGATAAATACGTTGTTCACTGGTCCCTCGGGGCCTATGGGTTGATGTACCCTCGATGTTTCTTTATGATAACATCAGCCCATGTCCCCCTTGAGACCAGTGAACAACTTTTAATATACCATGATTTCGTATATAATCACATGAAATTATTTCAGTATTTGTCTCATTTCATACTTTGAGATAGGCATTTACAGTTTTCTCAGTAAACTGAGTTAACTGAGTGAGTGAGTGAGTATGGTTCCACGCCACTTTTAGCCCTCTTCCACCAATATATCAAGGCAGGGGACACCAGAAATGGGCTTCACAAATTGTACCCATGTGGGGTATCGAACACGAATCTTAATAATAACAATAATAGTCCATTTATGATGCACATTTCTCCATGCACAATGGATGCTCGAAGCGCCTAAACAATGTGATTGTTATTACCCCGGATAGCCTGAGGGTAATGGTTACATGACATAACCCACCGGGTACCCTTTTTTCTGCTGGTTGAACATAGGCAATTTTGAACAAACTCTTTTGTCTAAGGTGAGATCACATGTGCTTCGTTGTGGAGTGCTAGTCCTAGTCCTGAAGTCCTAGAAACTCTCATGAGTCAAGCTGCCAAACACGGTGACCCATTTAAGGACTCTCCGTGCCCAACGATGCTTAACTTCAACTGTTTTGTGATCTGAGCTCTAGGCACAGGACCACACACCACCACAAGATTCTCAATCTTCGGCGTGACGAGCGAACGCTTTAACGCGTCTCTCAGTAACCTGAAATCATTCGAAGACAGAGGAATTCTAAATAGTCAAAGTACATATACAGAGTCAGCATAATCGAACAAGCCGAAACTACGTTAAAGCGTGTATACCTGTGCCGGAATTCGAACCTGGGCCTTAGGCGAGGGGAGCGAACACTGAGACAAATGAGACAAATGAGCTGGTTTGTGTTGACTGAAATTATAGCCCGAAAAGGACGGTGGGATAGCCCAGTGGTTAAAGCGTTCGCTCGTCACGCCGAAGACTCGGATTCGAGTCCCCACATGGGTACAATGTGTGAAGCCCGTTTCTGGTGTCTCCCTGCCGTCATATTGCTAGAAGTGGCGTAAAACTAACTAGCACTAGCCCCAACAAAATAATCCTTGCAGTGGCGTTTGGTTTTTCTTTTGTTCCAGCTGGAAATCGATGGCATGAGTGTGTACAACCTCACTGAGAGACTGACAGGAGGGGAGCCTGTATCTGTCTCCATAGAAGGAGCCGTCTCACTTCGATTGATGGAAATCCAGTTAAATTAGCTTTAATAAAATTGATCAAACTATGAAGCTGGCCATTTTGGTGTAATGTTGCGTTTTCTCTCCGATATGGAGTGGCATTTACGACACAATTAAGTGTAAGTTTACATTCATTGAGAATCTTGTGATCCATCCTACCATCCACCAGACACTGAACAATGTACACCTGCAACCACTGGTCCATGGATCTTCCAGGTTGACGTTGGCTCTGGAATCAGGAACTGGCGGAACCGACTTGGCTCAGTGTCTGTACAAGGCGGCTTGTACAGTGGCAAAGGACGGCATGATGTATGGTTGATCAAAGAAAGAACATAAGCAAGTCATGTTTATACAATCAAAACATGTACAAGATCTATTTGTTTGTTAACCGCAAGTTGGGTAATACCCATTATTATGATAGGGGTGGTAGAACTGGCTATTCTAATTATTGTTGGCGAAATGAGGTGTAGGCGAAAGAGGGTGTAGGCGATATGAGGGAAAGCCATACTTACATTTAGAACAGCTATTCACAGCTGTAGTGACCCGTGAAGATCCGTGTCAGAACTGGTCTTCAGTAGCCCATGCTTGTCGTAAGAGGCGACTTACGGGATCGGGTTACTCGCTGACTTGACACATGTCATTTTATCACAATGGCGTAGAACGATGCTCATGATGTTGATCACGGGATTGCCTGGTCCAGACTTTTTTATGGTTCTTTTTTTTGGGATGATACTTACATTTATTTACCCAGAATCATATACAGTCATATTGAAATGATACTTGCAATCTATAACACAAACACAGCAATTTATACATTGATAGTAGCAAAGCAAGCTAAAGACGGGTTCAACACCGGACTGCTGCAACCATTTTACATGGAACTCATTTATACACCCGCGTGCTGCATTTGACCACGAATGCGTCCCTGGTAGATCTAGATACCGATATGGGGAATGTCATGGGATTGCTAAGGCAATGGGGAAGATAATTTCTTGCAAAAAAGCAACGAGAGAGAGAGAGAGAGAGAGAGAGAGAGAGAGAGAGAGAGAGAGAGAGAGAGAGA
>VKKT01002089.1:44782-60512 GCA_008038995.1 Haliotis laevigata | reverse complement strand
CCGATCCCGTTAGTCGCCTCTTACGACAAGCAGGGGTTACTGAAGGCTCATTCTAACCCGGATCTTCACGGGTTATCAGAGGAACAAAGACGGTCATGTTTAGTCAACAACTTCCTGGTGACTATAGGAACCGTCCCAATGCTTTGTGGCCCATTTGGTAACGCAGGATGAAACCTCACCAACGCCGAAAAAGTTCAAAAGAACTCATTCCAGTGGCAATGCCAAGGCCTCTAGTTTCTGGCCGTAATTATGATAGACCATTTACTTAAGGGTGCGACCGATGCAGATGAACTGCGTAGGTTGCGTGGCAACATCAAAGAAAAACGCAGAGGTAATCTTCGCAGAGGAGTATGGCTGCTTCAAGACAATGCTCCAGTTCACACTGCTCAAAAAGCAGTCGGCGCGGCACTGGACCGTGGCATCAAGTTCCTACCACATCCAGCCTATCCACCAGATTTAGCCCCCTGTGACTTCATTCTCTTTCCTCGGCTCAAATCTGAACCGCACATTTGAACACGTTATTACTGCGGTGGACGACTATTTAGGGTCACGTGACAAACTCGGATGAGTTACAAATGTTGGAGAAACGTTGGATCAAGTGTTCACAAGTCAAGGGTGAAATTGAAATTAAATACATATCGTAGTTTTCATGGTCATGCCTGAACCTGCTGGGTCACCCATCTTATATGTGGAGATTTTCAGCGATGAACAGTGACGTTAACCAGAAACATAACATGCCATTGCGTCTGTTGAAGCTGGGGCAGGCTGACAATAAAGGGGAGTTACTAAATTGTAGTTTGTCTATTGGTCTTATTTTCATGTTAGTTGATCACAGAATGTAAATTCAATATGCCACGTCGGCAGTGAATGAAATCTAAATTGAACATGCCACGTCAGCAGTGAATGAGATTTAAATTGAATATGCCACGTCAGCAGTGAATGAGATTTAAATTGAATATGCCACGTCATGCCACGTCGGCAGTGAATGAAATTTTAATTGAACATGCCACGTCAGCAGTGAATGAAATTTAAATTGAACATGCCACGTCGGCAGTGAATGAAATTTTAATTGCACAAGCCACGTCGGCACTGAATTAAATTGAAATTGAATATGCCACGTCATGCCACGTCGGCAGTGAATGAAATTTAAATTGAACATGCCACGTCAAAAGTGAATGAAATTTAAATTGAACATGCCACGTCGGCATTGAATGACATTAAACTTGAACATGCCACGTCGGCAGTGAATGAAATCTTAATTGAACATGCCACGTCGGCACTGAATGAAATTGAAATTGAATATTCCACGTCGGCAGTGAATGAAATTGAAATTGAATATGCCACGTCGGCAGTGAATGAAATATTAATTGAACATGCCACGTCGGCAGTGAATAAAACACACATTTCACTTTCATTCTGAACAGTTACTAATATTAAAATATCACTTAGTTATCCTTCATGCATGTAGATGGGCTGGGCTATAGCGCTATATAAATAACATATAATACAATGTCATGGGTCAAGCTGATGTACCGCACTTTGTAAAGATAATTAACATCAACCATATACCATTGAAAACGTCCACTTAAAACTCATTCTATTATTTCATTCACCAGTAAATTACATGATGACCATCAAGACTCTGTAGTAAAGCGATTACGATCGTATCGCGGTCATATGCCATTAGCTCTAAAAATTAATTTGACATCACGATTAGAACTGTAAAACTAACCGTCACGTGACTTCCCCTCCAAAAACTCATTTCGGCTTGTCCAATCAGTTACTATTAGTAAAAACACCTGATGAATGTCAAGCAACCAAAATCGTGATTGAAAGACCTAGTACTAGTATTTGTTTTGGCCAATTCCAATATTGATAAGTGATGTTTTGACTATGAAAAAGGTATGTGATATTCTATCAACACAACTGACGTCACAATAAATATTGAAACATCTCCTTGACTTATAATTGACTTAATGAATTCTCCATTCTATTATAGGGAATATAACTTCCTATCCCATAGCCGGTTAACAAATGGTGGAAAACGAGTTTCCCTAAAATCTCCCGCATTCCAAAATAGAAAGGAACAACGCCCTCTTTCAACGCCTACGGACTCCGGAGCAACTCACAAACGGAACAAAGTCAAGTCAGACTCAATACTGCCCCGCCAGCAGTTCCACAAGTTGCACCCACCCACTTGGCCGTCAAGACCAAACACTTGGGAGTTTACATATTTGATGGTGAGGACAATGTCAACCTGTTCAATGACCGTCTAAATCATGCTTTCCTGCTTTATAAACTAAGTGAAAAACAACAATGAAAATACCTGCCTATGTTGTTGGAAAGCAAAACCAAATGGTTCTTCAACTCATAAGCCAGTGGACACACTTCCAGTGGACACACCGATCGAAGACCAGCTGGAGTGCCTAAAAGAAAGAATTCGACCTGCAACATTTGATACAGGAACTGTACTCTGTAGCCCAAATGGAGTCTGAAATAGTTCGGATAGATCTCAATCCATCGTAGCAGGACAAGACTGTCATAATCTCACCAAGGTCAAGCTTGCTCTGAAATACTAAAAACAACACTACAGCAAATAGTGGGCAATGGTAAGCCCAAAACATTCGCAGATTTGGCAACTCGCAGGAGAACCTTATTTTGTCAGCACCTACAGTCCAAGACAGCTCCACACGAGATTCTTCCATCGAGGTCCTGCTGAAACAACTACTAGCAGAGAAACAAGCTGCAGTCAAGCAAACAGCAGCATATCCTCGCCAGCCACAGGGGCAGGCCTTCGACCAACAACAGTCTCACTACAGCCAACAATCCCGACAGCACAAACCATCCTACACTGCAAACAGTGACACCTCGCAGACAACCAACAACAGTGGCCGAACCACCATCCCGAGCAACCTGTTAGACAATGCTATCCGCAACCCTCGCAGCAATGGCAGACGTTCAAAGCTCAACAGACATGTATGGAGTATGAAGGTTGGTGCCCTTCTCTTAGTGTTTGCCCGTACAACAATCATATTTGTACAGTGTGTAATTGAGATAAGTGCCCTAGTCACACCAACGAGGCTTGCATACGAAGTCAAAAGATAGGACAAGGCACCTGTGTCTTCTCGTAAGGCCAAGTACCAAAGTAAAACAAGAGTTTTAAGCCAACTCCAAACCAGAAAGACTTTTCAGTGCCATTTCAAAACCAATAACCACTCAAACAGAACATAAATCTGTTTCTGTTCCAAAATCCCAAGCTATTCCTCCAACGCCAGACATCATGGAACCAAGCGAGCCATTACAGATCACATTCAGCTATTCCTCCATCGCCAGACATCATGGAACCAAGCGAGCCATTACAGTTCACATTCAGCGATTCCTCCAACGCAAGACATCATGGAACCAAGCGAGCCATTACAGGTCACATTTAGCTATTCCAAAGACAACCCTGTCCGTGATACCGTTGATGTTTCTCAAGTCACAGAAGTAAGTCATCGTCAAAGGCACTGTAGACTAAAGATATCTTCAACTACAAGACATTCCAGCAACCTATACAGAGCCACAGATCGGAGGACTCATGGGAAGAGCAATGGCATATGACATCAGAGATGGAACCCTGTACCACTTCTACATAATGCAATTCAGGGGTCAAATCTAATCGTCATCCTCTCATCACACAGCTGGCAGTCCCCAAAGTTGACAGACTCTCTCTTATAAAATCCTATTATGATTCAAAAGCAGGAGGAAGCCATTTTGGTAGAGATGTTACAAGCCCTTCAGCGCAAATAAGAGAGGTCTTACACTTCTCATCCCGTCTTATTCCCATCTAATTGTTATTTCCCTATTTCTCAGATATTTGGACTTCTTTTGCCTCCAGGTTCTGGAGAAAAAGCTACAGATGATATATTTCAGCGTATGAACTGTGGTATAGTCTACACCCCTTCACTCAAGGTACAGTTTGAAGATGGGTATTGGCATCATGCATATGAAATCGAATTACCAAAACCACTGCATCTAACAATCACAACGGGATGGAACCACTGTGAACCTTGTTCAAGCTCTATCAAGTTTCGGACGGCAGCCTTGATGAATCTACCAATTCAGCACATCAACAGGCTTGTTCCTCTACAGACATATCCATCTAAAGGACGATCCAAACGAACTATCCTTGGATTCATTGTGAAGTTTTCCAAATCACTCTTCGGAACTGCCTCAATGGACACATTAATGTCCTCACACTTGGAGATCTTTAAGTAGCCAACACCTTCAAAAGATTCTAACCCCACTTTCCATCATATACTGGACAAAAATAGTTAAGGATATATGTCAATTTTGAAATTATGAACAATGATCTATTTATTCATTGACACAGTGATAAAATATAAAAAATAAACCATAAAAATACCAATATCCCGAACTTATTTTGTCCAGTATATATGACAGCAATGGACCACAGGTTTAACAATGCCCTCAGTGGTATCAAACTAAACCATGAAGCTATTAGACATGCCGCTAGGAGCATAAAACATCATTTAACACATTAAAGGAAGCATCAGTTTTAACAAGGCTTCATATTCAAAAGCCTTTGAACACCCTTTGAACACAATTTACAAGAATTGAAACTCAGTAAGTAAGTGGTAAGTTAACACCACGCTGATTAGTTCAGATTTTTCACTACTAAATTTCACCACATTCAGAAGCTCCTTTCTCTGTTGGAGATGAACCCAAATTTCTATTATGAACATAGAAAATGTATGTTTAACTCGCACCAAATCTGACACACTCTATCTTACTATCACATTTCTTTTTGCTTCATCACATTATACCTTTAAACTTTTTCATACCCTGTCCCAATCAATGCAGCTTCAAAACAAGCCACATAGCTATTAGACTTCGCGCCACATGTAGCAATCTCTACAAGTGAGAAATACTCCTAGGTTATGTATGTGTTTAGTTAATATACCATGTCTTTGTACTGTTAAAACTGAAAATCGTCTTATTATATCACATCTTGGTTCATTCATGTCAAAACAAAACAGTCTCCAAAGTAACATATTCCCATACACTTAGTTTGGTATTAATGCAACATATCTTTGACGATGATTTCGTAAATAGCATTCTAGGTCACACGTTATTTGCAAGTCTGTCAAAGTTCATATTTCTGAATTCAAAATCTACAATGATCAATTTAACACAACTATTGCTAAAGATCAGCTTGACGAGAATAATGAAAAGTGTCAAATATTATGAAATGTATAAGAACAATTAACTGATTCAGTTCTTGCTGGACAAAGTAGTGTCCCACAATCAACATTGGATTTCAACTTTGGTTTACTCTCGAATCATATAGTATACCCATTGTATTGTCAACAGCATTTGTTTGGCTATTCTTCAAGTATCCAACACTAGCTGCCACACTTTGTTTGGTTTCACAATATTCTCTGGTTAAATCGGAACAACCATCATTTGAGTATCACAATCCTCCTACCCATTTCTGGTGTTCCCCGCCGTGATATTGCTGGAATAATGCTAAACGTAAAACTAAACTCACTCACAATCCTACTTTACTCCCTCTTATTTTGCAGAATATTAGGATTTGGGGACCGATATATCCTACAGGGAAGCAAGTGAATGAGTCTAAGGTTAGCAATTCGATTTCTCCATAGTCAACAATGCCTCTGCAATTTTATTGTGAATGCAATATTTCTTTATATTCAATGGCGGCCATCTTGAAAAAATGCGGCCATCTTGAATTTTTAGGTGGCTAACGGGTTTATCAAAAGAGCAATCCCCCAGGAGTATGTGTGCCAATTTTGGTGCTTATTTCCGGAAGTGAACGATTCTCTTGAAATTTTCATTCAATCTTTTGAAACCGATGTGAGATCTTCCTTAAATTGTCATTCAAATCACTCCATGGTTTGGCTCCAATGTACTTGCAAGACCTCACACAGTTGTATCAACCAGAACGTGCACTGAGATCTGCATGTAAACAGCAGATGGTAGTGCCACCGGCCCGGACCAGCCCGGAAATAGGACTTTCAGCAGAGCTGGTACAGTTCTATGGAACGAGCTTCCGGCGGATGCAAGGAAATCTGAGGATGTCAGCAGCTTCCGATCCACCCTGAAGACCATACTCTTCAAAAGAGCATATGACTGAGCGCTCTTGAGCAGGATTATATCTGGATAAGATGCGCTATATAAATGCATAATATATTATTATAATTATTAGTCATCTGCTCCACTATAGGAGCTGATGTTCCATCCAGTAAAGAAAAAGCTCACCTTTCATTTCTTGGTCACAATGACCAGTCTTGGGCTTGGCTTCAAACACAGGTGCACATCAATCAATGAACCCCAATTCACGCGTACCGGCCTTGTTTTGTTTACAATTGAATAAACTTTGTGATACGGAAGTCCCAGTCCTCGACGAGTGCGGTAAAACAAGAGGTTTTCACCGATCTGTCTCTAAACTAAAGAAGTTGAACACATTGGCAATCAAAGTTTCAATGTCCGGACTGTACACGTGGCAATCAACGCTGTGAATATGTGATATGATAATCTTGTGACAAGAATTAATGAGTGAAATATACTGCGACTCGCCCCCCCCCCCNCCACCCCCCCCCCAAGATAATTCCCATTTAACCCATATATGATTTTTTTTAAATATTAAAGGAAATATATTTAACATATTAGTACAGAAAATATAATATTAGCAGACATATGGAGAGTCTTATTTGCATACAAGTGCTTGCATCGGAAAAGTAAATTTTGACTCTGATGAAATTTCAAGGTGTTATTTTTTCACGATTTTCACTCCCGTAAACTAATTTTTCTTGGAATTTACAAATAATGCCCTAGAGTAAAATTGGAAAAAGTGTGAATATTGAATGTGTAACAAAATAATGTTACTTGGTTTTATATTGATTAAAGAAAGCCAGAAACCATTTTATTTATGAGTACTTAAATACATTCATACATGCAAACCTTTCTGCCGTCCTGTGAAAAAGAGAAATGCTGCAGAAAAGTATACAGATGATATAATTGTAATTCTAATAACTATAATTATAAAACATACATTTTCACTTTAACAGACATTTTTTGAAAAAAAATATTGTTCCAACAACGCACAATGATGAAACTAAAAACAAGTGTTAATTCGTAAGACGAGTCAGTATGCAACAGGAGAACAGCCAATGGCCGATACGTATTATGGTAGAATGTTTTGTTAATATTGATGGCAAACATGGGAAATAATTAAGGCGGAAGAGCCAGCTGGAAAGAGGACAACCTGTCTGAACGCCGTATGACACCCATTCTCTGTCAGTAAGAGCCTGGTAATCGGGGGATGAATACTTCGTATGCTTATGCTTGGTATGCTTATCGAGATACGTCCTGCACGACGATGAGTTTCACGGTTGACATTTTGTCCTAAATCATCTGCTTCGTCATGTGATCATAACGAGGAGCGAAGATTCAAGCATGACAGGTTTCCAATGAGATTTGGTTTCTTATTCCAATTGTCATATAATCTCTAACAAGACGAGGACCCCAGGAACTGTCGGGCTGCAGGGACTTCCTGAGTCTCTGGAAAGGAACATTCGATCACATTTAGTTAATACCTAAACGCAACATTGAACCATCTAGTCTCAAGTAATACGTGTTTTGTGCTAATGCATCCAAAGCAAAGGTTCAAGTTAAAGGAAAATCATTTTCACGACGTAATTGCATGCCCTCAATTTTTAGTGCGATTTATCCAATAGAAACGAGGTATTCGTTCGTACACAGATAAGACATACAGGAAGGATAACAGAATAGGGAAGAACAACTTATTTATTATAGTGAGAGCGTCGTTTTAGTGTAGATTCTACAGGGCCATAGTTAACTTTTCTTAATAGGTGGGGTACTGTCCACGTTCGAGGCCGCGAAGCGGCTGAGGATATAGGGGGTCCGGGTGCATGATTAGATGCTCTCAGATGCAATTTACTGCTTTCGGCAGGTAAAATGACTCCATTTATGTAATCTCCAATTTTGAATCAAATATCATTTTTTCCTGCTACGTTTGACCAAATTATTTCATGTATGTTTCAAGTCTTCGTTCATAACTGTAGCATCTGTACATAATATTCTGAACTAAACATATCTGTATATCTGCAAAACAACTGTTTTGTTCAGTGTAAGTATTAATATACATGATATCTTCAGGTTTGTTCAATATTACTCACTCACTCAGGTTACTCATTGTAACTTAACAAGATAAGACAGTCAAAAAGATTGCTTTATTAATGATCAAATTAAATAAGCACATTTACAGTTCCAAGGGAATATAAATGTTTTTGACTCCATTATACGCTTTTATCTGTATTTGAATGTCCTCTCCTATTAAGAAAAATTAACAGGGGCCCTGGGTACCGATCATCTGTCAGACGCTCAAAAGAGTGTTATATCAATACTTTGATGTACAAAGAATACGGCCCTGTTCTAACATCGTTATCGAGGAAACTTACAGTGAGAACGACGTTTCGGTGTAGATTTTAACAGCGTTATCAAGCACCGAAACGTCGTTTTCACTGAAGTACAGAAGGTGATCATCCACATTTTGTTAATCTTCCTAACACATCTCAAAGAAGTTTATCAGACATTACCGGTTGCATTAAATGTTGTTTTTTCGACGATTTCAGGTGACTTTAAGAGGTTTGACTTATAAAAAATATCATGTTTTCCGAAGTTGTCAGGAATAAGTGTGTTGTTACCTCACCAGAAAGGATGTAAGCAAAAATACGTCGGTACTTTTTCTTTTTTCTTCAAACGGTCATCTCCGAATCACGGTTTGGTGTAAATGTATAGGGTACAAAATCAATGACGAAATGGCAATTACTACAATGACAACTGTGACACCTTTGATAAAAAGTAGACACCTACTGTAAGTATATGTATTAGTGTTAAAGTCACGCGTATATTTGGTCAGTTGAATGACAAGGCTGCTTTGTTTATAAGAACACCTAAAATTACTACTGTAAACACAATACCAATTCGTTTCAGGGTGGGGCGAACTAAGTTTGACCAAACACCTTAAACACTGAATAAATATCACAAATAATATAGTATTGCTTGTTTGATAAAGACAATTTTGTCACCTGCAGAAAGCTTCCCTCCGTTCTCCAAATTGTTGTAAACATCATCACTACCAAAGGGATGCATGGAATGGTTGCTAGGCACCAACCAATAGTAGCAGCGTAGTCCGGATAAACATAAGTGTCGTATGTTGGAAGTTTGTACTGAGCAAGGGTGACAATGGATATTGTCTGAAAGGGTAATAAAGGTGGATGACATTTTGTTGTTAAAGGTTCAACTCTCGATGATGGAAGCTTGTACTGAGCAAGGGTGACAAATGGATATTGTCTGAAAGGGCAATAAAGGTGGATGACATTTTGTTGTTAAAGGTTCAGCTCTCGATGATGGAAGCTTCTACTGAGCAAGGGTGACAAATGGATATTGTCTGAAAKGGCAATAAAGGTGGATGACATTTTGTTGTTAAAGGTTCAAATCTCGATGATGGAAGCTTGTACTGAGCAAGGGTGACAAATGGATATTGTCTGAAAGGGCAATAAAGATGGATGACATTTTGTTGTTAAAGGTTCCAGTCTCGATGATGGAAGTTTGTACTGACAAGGGTGACAATGGGTATTGTCTGAAACAGCAGGAAAAGTGGTAATATCAAGGCATTAACAGTTGGAAAGGTTTGAGCAAAACACAAAGACTATTAAATACCAATTTTAAAATGCCGTTTCGGCATCTAAACCTGTTAACATGCTACATACTTACAAAAAAGAATGACATAATTATTCTGCCATCATTAACATGTGTATATGCACATGAAGTGATGTCCGGAAAGACGCACATACGGTGCCTGTTTGAATTGACATAGCAACAGCCCAGTACTTGAAACAATTGTATAAAGAACGAATTCAAGAATAGCATGCAGCAACTTCACAAGACTCGTGAGGGTCCGGGTTAAAATATTGATCTTAGGTAACCCATGCTTGTCGTAAGAGGCGACTAACGGGATCGGGTAGTCAGGCTGGCTGACTTGGTTGACACATGTCATCTGTTCCCAATTGCGCAGATCGATGCTCATGCTGTTGATCACTGGATTCTCTGGTCGAGACCGACCGCTGCCATATAGCTGGATTATTTCTGAGTGCGGCGTAAAACTAAACTCACTCACTCACGTGACTCTAATATCAATTTTCCGTTAATAAACATATGTCCCTTACCAGAAGAATTGTGGGCGTGATAAAGCGCCATGCGATCTTGAAGAACAATGGAGCAGGTTTCCCTGTCATCAGTTCAATGTCCTCACTCACACGATTCACTCCTGAAAGTATAAGAAACTCACAGAGCTGATTATAGCTTATTATACATCAAGATTTTTTCGCATTGTTACTATGGCACATGATTGCAACATAATACCCAGCTTTGACTAAGTATACTTTTACAGTAAAGGCCAAATAGCTACGAAAATGATATGGATGGACTTTGCCAATTACCTTTGACAAATCAGTAATGACGCTTAGTGTTCGCGAAAAGAGTGAACATGTGCCGGCCTATCAGAAGCGACCGCTGTTTACACAGTTCGCCTAAAATGTAATTATTTTTTGCCTGAGGCAACACCGGCCTGTAAAGAGACAATATTGTTTAATTTCATACTGAACACCAAGTAAGCTGATCTCGTTTGGGGATTGTCCGTCGTCCTTCTACCTGGTTGTCTATCTGTTAACACTCAACTGAAAGAAGCTTTGCGAAAAGGTCTACAACTTGACATGACAACAAAATATGGGGGAAAAGGCCTAAGTGATATATGCTTTGGTAATTACTGTTTGGTGAATCACACGACTAACACTGATAAGTGGTGATAAACGTGAACCACAAGAAGGCAAAGTCATCAATATCCCCCGCAATGATAAAATACTCCTCATAAATATATCAACAAGTTATGACTATGTCAAATATGTTACATTGTTCTTCAAATTGATCAAACAAAAACATATATATGTAAACTATTCATTTACTAGCATGCTTGTATCAAAAACATATTGCTTCAGTGCTTCCACGGTTTAATGTACATTATCAGTCGAAGTCAAACTTGTTGCCATGGAACCGCAAACGATATTTTATTCAGAAAGCCAAAACTACAAAAAGGCATCAGTTCACCACCAGACCTATCTATGTGCCAAGTTTGTTGAAGAAACATTGAACTGTTTTTATGTTCTGCTCCGGAAAAGACCAATTTGCATGGACGGAGTCCAATATAATAAAACGCGTTTCGGGGGAAAAAATGCCTTTCGGTTCAATGAACTGCCAGTTTACCTTCATTTTCGGAAAACAAAATTCACATACGTTTAAAATGCTCAGCTCTGCTCTCATGCCAATTACAAAGCTTTCCAAGGCGGCTTTTGCGACTGATCGGTGATAGGTGTCGCGTGAAATGTTTTCATTAAATGAGAAAGCCCAATAACAGGCACAATGAACCCGATAGTGTTGTTCTGAACAAATGCAAAAATATAAACACCTCCCGTAAGAATCGTGTTTTGATCTATTTTGCAGAAGAAAAAAAACTAGTATAAATTTCTTACCATACACCCATCCCAGGATTGTGCACTCCAGAAAACCACCAAAGATGAAGAATATCGCGATGAAGTACCAGTCACACATGGTGAAAACGTACATTCCACCCTGCAACATATGGACAGGATGCAACCCATAATCTCTTTTTGTGGAAAGACTCATCTGCGTTCCTGTTAAATTACCTTGTTATGTACATATATTGTATTACACATATACCTCAGTGGTGAATATGACCCCCAGTAGGAAACTAGAGACACAAAACACAGCATTTACAGTCATTCTCCATTTCAAAAGCACGGGGTATTCATCCATGATGGCAGATATCACAGTTTCAACCATAGACATCTGTGCAGAGAAATAATATTAAAAGATAAATTAATTTTTAATACAAGATTTTAAGACCAAAGGAATAACGGGATGCATCTTAAAATTGTGATGATTGAGTCAAATGATATAGTTAGTAAGTTTAGTTGTTTATTTTACAAATGTTTGTGGTTCTTATTTGCCGATATGCAAATATTGTCTTTGTGACGTTATTTCAGCAAATTGTGTCTCACCAGTGAATCCAGAATTAAGAGAACAAGCATTATAAAAAAGACAAAACTCCATATCTGGGGAAGCGGAAGTTGAGCCAGTGCTTCTGGATAAATAATAAATCCTAGTCCTGGGCCTGGAATAGATTCACAAATGTTAAATAATGAAAAGTACTACAGCTACAAACGACACAACCATTTCCACATGCTAAATGCAGAGTTGATAATACAATTCCAACGTTATCATAAATATTCGATATTCGCAAACGTCGATATTCTTCAAATAAAGTTTATCGCAATGACTGAAATGCAGTGCTTTATTTTAGAAAAAACCCAACAATCAACCACTGAACGTTTCATGTTGTCAGTTGAAGAATTACTTGATACTATGTCATCCCTGTAGTCTGTCTCCATTTCTGTGGGTTTGGAATGCAGCAGTAATACATATTTTGAAATAATCTGCTAAAATTATTAAATGGCAAATTCCTTGATTTGAAGGTGGAATTTATACAACTGGAAAAAGAAATCCTTCTATAGGGCCCTTTAGTTGGACACGGAAATCTTAGTACGTCCGGTGACAAACAACGTTTCATACCTTTTCGAGTGGTCTCATGGTTGTCAGTTGACAGTAATGCTTGCAGAAATAACAAATTTCCGACCTTACCATCCCCATATTAGCAAACTATTACGACTGTCAACAGCTGTGACGTCCCAGCATGGTTGTCACACTTGGTCCGGTCTAGTAATGTCATATTTGGCGGTCGTGCAATTTGGAACCAGAACTGGTTCTTGAATATACGCTTGTCACCGGAAATCATGTACCGGATATAGATTGGACCCGGTCTCGCATATCGCAAGTTAGCGCGTGCAAAGGAGCCGGGAACCAGCTTAGTACCAGAAGCGGCGCCTCGCCAGACTTACAGGCCCTTTAACAATAACTGTAACATATACCTGAGTACACAACATCTGCGATGGGAACACCTGCGTTATGTGCCATGAAGCCAAGAACGGAAAAGACCACTGCACCGGCAAACAAGCTTGTTCCGGCACCAACGGACGTGCAGATGACTGCATTCCTGCCGTAAACATCAGTGTAATATGTAACTTTGGTTACGCTAGGTCACTAACTAAATATTGCAGTGTTACATGAATTGTGGTATCGAACTGTGTGGAAAATTAAAAGTAGAGAATATATAAAAATAGCTATTTTAGCAATTTAAATCACTTTGATCGTCAACAAATGTATTTCCCATGAATGGTTGTATATATTACATTTGTGGGAAAGAATTCATTTTAAAATGGTTACAAATAAACGATAATAATCCCAAACTGACGCATTATAATGATCAATGATTCTTTAAGTTTTGTTTGGGACGTACGTGTAATTCAATATGACCAATGAAGACAACACAAGAACATTTCAACAAGAATGCTTTTCAACGGATACTTTAAGTACGTCGTCAATATGTATGACGCCAAAATCTGGTATACTCCGCCGTGATATTGTTTGAATATTACTAAAAGCGGCTTAAAATCATACGTTACGGCCGTAACATTACCATACATTTTCACAACATATGTACTATATGGGAGATGAGGGCCCATATCAGTACGGTACCATCACAACTTCAATTGATCTAGCGTAAGTAATTGCTTAAAAACAATTTAAATCCAAACATATGCATTATCGCAACACACGCTTAACATTAGGATGAAAAGAAAGGAATTGTGATATATTTTGCTCTACCTTAGACAGTTGCTATTAAATTTGTTAAAGCTGGACAATGTGATAATTCCTCCCCAAGCTGGGCCAAGAGAGAAGAATACCTGCACACATGCTTCGATCCAAACCTACAAGAAAATAATCGGTTACACGCATCATCTCTCCAGAATCATCTATTTAATAATTTGATTTAAAAAAAGTTTATCCTATTCAAGCTTTTTACAAAACGTCCCCATGATCCCCAGTAAGGTTTGCCAAGCGTTGATTACTGGTGGTTCATAGCCCGTGTATTAATATTAATAAATGTCATATCCATTTGTATTGAGTACATTATCTCAGAATTAGAAATGATTAGTCTTTAGACTCGAAGTATGTGATCCGTTGCTAATGTTGTACTGTCCTTCATGACAGATACTCATAAAAGTTATTAGATTCGTTCAATACATTGTATATGGCTGAAATAGTGCCGACTTGACGGTATATTTTACCTCACTCACTCACTCGCTTTTTTTAAAAACATTGTTGGCAAATATCATTTATATCAGAATGACACGTTTAATCATTATTTGACAAATCGTGAATCACTTAATTATATCTCGTAGACGGATATAGACACCTGTATGTTTGATAATTTCCTGAAATTAGGGGTAATGTAAAACAGAGCTCCATCTGTTCCTCCAGGTAAGGTCAGTCCACGGACAAGCAGGATGAAGAGAAAAACATATGGCAGTGTCGCAGTCACGTACACAACCTAAAACAGAGTGATGTTAGGTCATATGAAGTTCCTGTAACTTGATTTAGTCACTCAATACTACCGATGTAACTTTTAATCTCAACTCGCTCATCCTAAATTCACATACATATTTACAGGTTAAAGGGAGTGAGTTTATTTTTATGCCGCTTTTAGCAATATTCCAGCAATATCACGGCGGGGGACACCAGAAATGGACTTCACACATTGTACCCATGTGGGGAATCGAACCTGGGTCTTCGGCGTGACGACCAAACGCTTTAACCACTAGGCTACTCCACCGCCCCTTTTACAGATTAAGTAATCAGCATTTGTGAAGGATGGCATTGGCACAGACTGACTCGGCTGACTGTCTGCTCCAGATGTTTGTCTGGGTCCTTATTAAACATGCTGGAAATGCTTCCATTGACACGTAGGCTGAACCATGCTTTATTCCTTTTTTGTTTTGTAGAAATTGTATTGCAGAAAACGTGAAAACGTGTTGACAAATGAATGTGACTTAGTTCCACTGTAAATCATGTTCAGTTTCATTTATGATTGGCTCAAACTCTAGACATAATGTAGATTACAGGTCGAATACCCAGTCATGTAAAATCCTTTCCATGATCAATACTCAAGAATCAATCAATATTCAATATCTTTGCGAAAAGCATTCAGTGCTTTTTCTTTGAGATTGCATCTGTATAATTGTCATCTATTCATAACTAACTTACTGAAACCCCCTTCTCGTCTGAATTCTTACCTACATGTATCGCATAGAGTACCAAGGCAGGTCTTGAATTGGTTTTATGGCTTGTGCTTTTGTTGGAAAGTTCGATTTGTTTTGTGCCACGAATAAAGTCCACATTAGTACATGAATATTTTGTTTGAAATATACGCCCCTTCATGTTGGAAGGAAAACAGTAGCCTTACACACATACAATTGCAAAGCATATTATCAGACCAAGAAACAATTGTTTTATCTGCAACCATGATGAAAACATAGCTTGCGGGTACCCTTGACAAACTATCGTGTTAGTCAGTGTTATAAATGAAACAGACCCGTGAAGATCCGGGTTAGAATAGGTCTTCAGCAACCCATGTGCTTGCCATAAAAAG
>VKKT01002087.1:112393-126072 GCA_008038995.1 Haliotis laevigata | reverse complement strand
GGTATGACGCGGTCGGGGATTGAACCCGCGACCTTCCGCTCTCTGGGCGGACGCTCTAACCAATGATATGATATACAAGATACAACCTGGTAATGAATCATTAGAGATTCAGCCCTTGCATGCAATGATAGGTGATGATGGGAATTGTGGAGCTCAATACACTGTGGCATGAGGATACTGTGAGAAGATGTCACATATTAAAAACAATCCTAAAGACCTCTTTCCTGATACTAGAAGACATCTCCCATGTATCCCAGGTATACACTCAAAGACTGTGGCCAACTATCTTGATCATCACTCCATGGTATCACCTCTAGTGGCTAATCAGAGTTATTTCCCTTTATGTCATTAACACTCACAAACCACATTTATCTCCTAGTCAGGGCAATCTAATTAAAAAATACAGATCTATATTGTTGTAATACACGTCTTAACTCAAGAAGGGCATAAAAACACTTGGGCATTCTTGATAAAAACAAAAAGATTTGACTGACTGACTGAGTTTGGTTTTACGCCGCTTTCAGCAATATTCCAGCAATATCACGGCGGGGGACCAAAAAGATTTGAATAAATATATATTAATGCTAAGTTGACAGAACACATGCTTTCGCAAACCTGCATTCAACCAAAATGCTGCAATGTTGTTTCCGAACCATATTTTGTTACATGAATTTGATTGGACTAAACATACATGAGTAGGCTAGACGAAAAACAACTCCAAAATAAACAAAATTCCAGTCTGATTTGACAAGTTCGGAAACTTAAAGACAAGTGATCTCCCTTGCTTCATAAACGAGACCAGACGAATGAATAAGTCATTGGAAGTGTCATGCACAATGACGTATGTATGTTACAGGAGCACAGTATTTACAATCAGAATGATGACTTACGAGGACGTTATAGAATCTAAGAGTGCGTGAGCTTAGTTTTATGCAGCTTTCAGCAAAATTCCAGCAATATCAAGGCAAGGGACACGCATTGTACCACTGGGGAATCAAACTCGTGTCTTCGGTGTGACTAGAAACGCATTAACAACTAGGCGCGTCCCACAGAATGAAGACATCACATGATACAGAGACAGGGATGGCAACAGGAAAATCGATTTTCAGCTGAAAACTTAATATTGTGTCATCGAGTTGAGGGTTTCTCAATGGATTTAGACGATTCACAATTGAACAATTTGAAATAAAATCCAAGGAAATCCGCAGATCAGCGGAAAATTGCCATCCCTGCATAGATCATCATGCTTCTGTGTATCACAACAAAGTGTACTGTTACTGTCCAAACAGATTGGCAGTAAAATAAATAAGTAAGTAGTTACAGATCTATGACAAGAAATGACATGCCAGATTTGTCCAAACATTATCGTGGAACCACACCAACAATCGAGCATGTCACCGTTTATGGTTGCATGTTTCTAACAACATTAAAGTTGGCGCCAATTAAGTCTTTCCGACTCCTAGTAATCTGTGGTTTAACAACTCCCCAGTTGTTGCAAGATTCCCAGGAGAATGGTTTAATGAATTTCCCATTATGATGAAGCTACCCAGTGAAACTGCAAGTGATGCTAGTTTCATCACTCACAAGGGATGAAGCATAAACCAAGAAGGACCTTTCATATCTGTGACACGGCCAAAAAATGAAATATGAATGTTTCTCTTTGTTGGGCAGGTCATTTCAAACCATTTGGTGTGAGTGAGTGAGTATGCTTTCACCCCACTTTTTTAGCAATATTCCAGCAATATCATGATGGGGGAAACCAGAAATGGGTTTCACACATTGTACAGGGAAACGAACACAGGACTTCTGCGTGAGGAGTTAACGCTTTAACCACCAGGCTAACCCACCATCCTGAAACTGAGTTGGTTAATGCCTATTTTACTTAGTTCTGAATTCCTCCGTTCCCAACGTTTGGCATTTTGAATAATAATCTTCAGTTAGAGTTACCTTTCCTTTACTGTATACATTAAGTAGTACACGTACACAATCATCATACCCAGGGATCAGGAAGTATTTGTTTGAATTAAACACACATATTTGAGCTTCTCTTGTTGTGTTCTTTCAATCACTGTCTGATAACAAGACCATGTACACAAACATATTGTTTTAAAAAGCAGTAAGTCAGGTCAAATTGCCATTTTCACAAACTGGAAATTATGAGAAACATTTTTGTTGTGGCCTTACATTTTGGACTTCGATTCTTCCATCCAAATAAAACATCACAACCCATAACATGTCTTAAATTGACTGTTTAAATTTCCGCAATTCATTTTGAATTCTCTGGAATGTATCCATTCTGGGATAATGTGAAGAACTTGCCTGAAGCCAAAATCATCACAGTGTCAAAGGATTGCATGAGGTGTTGGGGAGTAAGGGAACATTGAGCTGTTTTCCTAGCAACTGGTCATAACATTATACAAAATACTCCACTAGCATCAAGCAGAGATACACAAAGTACCATCATTTATCACCTATTGGTATTACACGGCAAGGGTATCGAAACAATGACATTTTGCTCCAGATGCCAACATCCTAACAAAGAATATCTAAATATCACTTCAGCATAACACTTAAAAAAAGCCAGAACACATCAGGAAATTGCATGAGACACAAAAAACCTGTGGTAGTTTAAAAGCGTAAGACAACAAATGGGAATCTTGTACGTGCGACCAGACCTGCTATAACACAGGTTAATAGCTGAGTTGGGAGCTACTATTGATCAACTTGCACGTATATCCCACAGCAAGAAACAAATGATTGTTTAGCATGAAAACATCTCCATCCTAAGACACAGGGATTAAGTATCACCATGAGACTCTGACACGTTAACCCTTCTGCAGTTGGAGCGGTAAGCTTGTGGGTGGGTGTGACCTTTACATAGCGCCACTGCTTAAAAGGCATGATGGAGATTTGATGAAACATTGATCATTCAAATCACATAAAGGAATCTATTCTGGTATTGTGTCTGTAAGTTCAGAAGTTGAGCTGTGATATATGTTTACATATTCATGAGGTTTTAGACATTTTAGTTGTTTTTTTACCATTAATCTGGAATTAATTACTTAGCAAATTCTTAAAAAGATCAATCTTAAATGTCAGAATTGTCGTTGTGTTGTAAGTCAGTTTTTGTTGACAGGATCTTCAAGCATTTGATTTCGTTTTATGAAATTCGATATATAAGTCCATAAAAATATAACACAAAATTTGCATATCATCAGAGGTGAGGTGAGGTGAAATTGGGTTTAACATCGTACTTGAGAATATTCGCTCATATGACGATGTGCATGCATGTGTATGTGTATATGCAGCTGCTTGTTCTAGCCCAGACTTAAGCTGGTTTTATAGTGCTAGCCCACTGAGATACCATGTCACAGTGAAGCATGAATACCCCACACAGACACAGTATACTGACTTTGAGCCAACCAGTCCTTGATGTACCCATTAATGCCGAGCGCCAGGCAGGGACAAACAAGTGCCATATTTTAACGTCTTTTGGTATGACGCAGTTGGGGATCGAACCCGCGATCTTCCGCTCTCTGGGCGGATGCTTTAACCACTACACCACGGAGGCGGTCATACCATCAGAATACATGATGAACATGGCAGTGAAAGGGTTAATCATCAATGAAATTAACACCTTATTCAAACACAAAACAAATCCAGATAGCCTCATCTCTCAAATATAGCATTGCAGGCTCCATTTAGATTTTATTTAACTTATATTTTTTAGTAGATATGTAATTATAAATGAGATAACTTTAACAAGGAGGACCTGAATTGTATCATCAGTAAATTAAACAGCAGAAGGGTTAATCACCACCAGGACAGGGTCACACAGCCTCAGGACATTCTATCCTGGGCAGAGATAGAAGTGGCAAGTGGACACAAATAGATAGCTAAATAATCACCCTGGTCTGATCAGACTTCTTATCTACACCCACTGGCACTACATGGAAATGATAATAAACATAGCCGGAGAAATCAGACTGTGGAATGGTCAGTGCGGAATGGTCAGTACGATTCATATCACCCAGGCGTTACAGGTTACATCCCAAGGGCTGGATGAGGATTGGCTGGGATAGGATGAGGATATATGGGTGTTTTAAAGGCTGATATAGCTATTATCTAGCTGACTTTTATATGACATTTGTTGATCTATTGATGGTCTGGGGATTGGTACCGACTTTGTAGTTAGTAACTAGATTATATACGGCAAAGGCTATTACTGGTGATAGTAATAGCGGATATCCAGCGCAACTACCTGAAATGCTTTCAGGGGAGAATATTGCAGAATATTATCTACAGTTTGAATGCAGCCTGTAATTCCAATGCCATTATTTGATCATAAATGATGTCTGGTTTTGTTTCGATGTCGGTCATAAATATTCATGACAGCGAAATATGAGGTGAACCGAGAACATTCTCATTTTTCTCTTCACAAACCAACAAGTGTTCCTCACAAACAATGCCATATTTTCCAAACAGGAAACATGTTAAGGTCATTTGGTCAGCACTTTAACACATGTTGGATAGAGAGTTGTGAATTCCCACATGCATGGATGTCAGGATGTGTATTTACTCCAGAAGATGATTGACACCACAGCTGCCACTATCATACATGCTGACCAAACCAGTTAACACCTGACCAATGGAGGCTGGTGTTTCTGGTTGATGAAGACAGTTATCACCTGACCAATGGAGGCCAGTGCTGCTGGCTGATGAAGACAGGTAACACCTGATCACCTGACCAAGTCTGTGGTACAAGCTGATAAATGCAGTTAACACCTGACCAACAAATGTACAGCTAACCAAGACAGTTAACAGCTGCCAGACCAGGGTCAAATCAAGGTGATAAAATATTTCCCACTAAACTGTCACACTTCCCAGGAGAGTGAGTGAGTGAGTGAGTTTTAGTTTTAGGTTTATGACACTTTTAGCAATATTCCAGCAATATCACAGCGTGGAACACAATAAATGGGCTTTACCCATGTGGGGAATCGAACCAGTGTCTTTGATGTGACAAGCAAACGCTTTTACCACTAGGCTACCCTACCCCCCTCATTCATTAAGTCACTTCTTACCTCAAACATAAATTGCTGCAGACAAATTCCAACTCTGGAATCCCTACAGGACGTTCAATAGTAACAAACTCAGCCTTCCTGTTGCAAGCCATGAAGATGACTTATTCATCAATGACAAGGCTGAATGGATTAAGAAAAAATTTGAGACAATTTTTTTTAAAACATCAATTTCCCACAGCTATTTACGACTGACGAGGTCAAAACTCCATTCAATTCAACTCTCCCATACACAAACATCTTGATGCTCTTTATTCATAGGCAAAACTGATGAAGGTCAATGGGTATTAGTTTTTCATAAAACCCTGAAAATATCTCATGTCAGATAATAAAAGTCTATAGATTTCTTCAGATTTTTAAAGTTGGTACCAGTTTCTTATACTCTGTAATTAAAATATCCAAAATATCTCATTTCAGAAAACAATAAAAATGTAGATTTCTTTAGTTTCTGAAAATGAACAGATTCTTGCATCTACTTTCTAGCATATTCTTCAGGAAATGTTACAAAAATCTCAGCATGTTTTCATACATTTTACATCAGCCTACGTTACTGTGAAACGCCATGTTGAGGCTTTCCATCAACCCAAGCAGGTGCTTGGACTTCTCACAGACCTGGCCCCTAAACCATCCACTGTAAACAAAGCTGCTGAAGGTTCCACCCTGGTAATAGGTTGGATGTGTTTGGAAATTCCACAGCCAATAATAGCTGTACGCTACTTAGGGTTGCAGGCATGCTTCTGAAACGCTACTTTGGAACCAGAGGTGTGATGTCTTCAAAGAATGCAACAGTCACTTTCAGGAATGGATGGCACAGGAACCAAGTATTTTGAAAGAATCTGACAACAACCATTTTTAGAGAACAGAATGAAATCTACATCTATCTTTGATCTTAAACTCTCAAAAATTATCCTGTCTCTGATTAGAAGGTTTCCAAAGGTAGTGTTTGTTGGTAATTATATGGGTAGGAGCTTCTGAGTTTGATGTGGAAATTTCAACCAATTTAACTTTTTTTCAAAATTCAGCATGATTATAGGGTCAGGTTAAATCTTCACAATGCAGTGCAGCCTCTTGAACTGATAGTGAAGGTTAATAAACACTTCTTTGAACAGAATTCAGAGTTACACATCATTCCAGCTGCAATGGGAGCAGAGCCCAAAGTGACGTGAATCATTTGAGTGTGTGAGTGAGTATGGTTTTGCGCAACTTTTAGCAATATTCCAGTATCGTCACAGTAGGGGACACCCAAAATGGGGCTTCACACATTGTATCCCAAACGGGAATTGAACCTGGGCATTCAGCGTGACGAGTGAACGCTTTAACCACTCGGCTACCCGATCAGCCTGTGAATCATTTGAAACAACCAGGGTTCAGTGCTGACAAGCCAAGGATAATGATCAGCAACCTGTACCGATCCCAAGAAGATCTTGGCACTGTTGGAACTTGGCAGGTGAGTGGGTTCTGTTAACACCACCTTGAACAATCACATTTCACTGACATCATAGATGATCTCAAAAGTGATGGGAGTGTGAGTCATGTACCCATCTGGCAAACCCAGACATGAGAACAGCAGAGCACAAAAACACTGAAAATTTAGTCCTATATTGCAGATTTACATCGATCTCAAAAAAATGTTCAAAATGAAACCAAAATCCTGGAAATCCGTGGAAAATTCTCACGTCTGCAAACCATGAGTAGACGTTTGATGACATACCTAGAAACATACAGACTGAACGGGATTCAAACCCTGCACTACCAACCTGCCTGAAATGACAGGGCCCCCTATGACCTTGGCACAAGAGTGCCACCTATGACCTTGGCACAAGAGTGCCACCTATGACCTTGGCACAAGAGTGAGTGAGTGGGGTTTTCTGCTGCTCATAGCAGTATTCCAGGAATATCACGGCGTTGGACACCAGAAATGGGCTTCCCACATTGTACCATGTGGGGAATGGAACTCAGGCCTTTGGTGTATGAGCAATGCTTTAACAAGTAATCTACTCCTTCGTCCCTGGCACAAAAGAACTAGTACTGTTTGTATATTGAACGTTGTACCTTCCTTTCTTTCATCTGCACGACATCGTCACTCATATCAGAGAATAGTCCCACCTACATGATGGGAGTCTGTTTAGTCTCACACTCCCTGAACCACATTATTTTCCCTAGAGTTCTAAAGCCCCAAATGAAGCAAGTCTAGAATTACTCAGATTTTGAATCTCCCATCTCATTGGGGCTCCTTTTCAATTTAAGAAGGAATTATTTGTTTCTATCAAAATTAGATATATTCTGAGACTTAGTGTCAGTCTAGTACTCTGTAAATAATTGAGTCTGGACCAAGCAGCCAGGTGACATAACAATGATCCATGATCCATGATCCAGCCGTCAAACTGACATCCAATCAACCAAGATCCTGACCATCCAATCCATTAAGTCACCTCGTACGACAGGCACAGATCGATTCGAACCAATTCTAATAGGCTTAAACTATACTTACTCATTACTACGATCAGAGAACTTTCGGAAGGAATGATACAAAACAGAGGTATTAAGTATAATATGATACGTATTGGGTGTCTAATTTATCTCTCTTGGTCACACAAAAGTCTGACAGGCAATCCACCGTGGTGGAGCTGATTTGGAAAAGGAATAGTCTTCCTCTGAAGCTGTATCTGTCATCAATCAAAGAGAATGCTAATATTGCACATTCCTATCCATCATATTGACAGCAGTCGACTTGAGACCAACAGATGACAAAATATTCCATCCTAACCTTAGTCACCATGTTGGGGAGTAATCACTTGAACCTGGACACCATAAAGGTCAATCTGGAACACACGGAACCAATGAGGCACCAACGAGAGATATTACAGATAACGATTACCTCCAATTCATGTCCATATCTCTGTATCTGAGAAAATTCACCGCTAGTTTGCACCCATGGAGTATAATCCATAACCTCCTGTTTCCTATCAGTGGCATTTATAGACAGACATGACCTACAGGTCGTAATTCCTTCCCACAGACAGAGCCTTATGATGAACTACTGATGTTTTTAAAAGAACGCCGGATATTAAGACAAAAAACAATGTACCTTTTTAAATACACGTCCTTGACAAAAATAGCCTCATCTCTGAGGCATCTTTAATGAGTTAAGAAACAGGAAAACATTCCCACATGTTGAATTATTCACTTGAAGTAATATCAAATGATTCAATCTGAATAAATAATGATGAGAATCAGGTATGGCGTTTTATCGAAAGTCACAAATGAACAGAAATACAGGCATGAGGATATTACAAATTATTCACAAATGAACTCACGGCGGACATTCCAGCCCAAATAGGCCTCATTCCATCAGATGTGAAGCCTCCTGTCTGTGATGGAGGTCGACATGAAGCAATACATTGCCACAATATGGTAATATTATGCTATGCAAATATCATATCCTGAGCGCTAAGCGGCATAATCCCTCCAGAACAGTAATAAAGTCCCTAGGATAGGACGAGGCATAATTGTTGCAGGATTGAGAATCTCAGTCAGACACGATGAGCTGATCTTGGTGTGACACAAGCACAGGTCAGGACAAGGATCGCCCAGGTCTTCAACCAAGTACATGTCATGTTTCATTTTATATGGAAATATTGGCTGACTGATATCTGGCATTTCTTGAACATTTGTAATCCTTCATTCTGAGGCTGCAGTATACTATCTTTTTGAAAACATGTTTGAGTCATCTGAGGATAAATTATAGCTGAATGAAGAAAGCATTCTTTATAAGTTGTATATCATTTAATGGATTTTGAGCCATTTATTGAAAAAAGGAAATTTTGAATTGAACAAACTGGTATTAATACCCCTTTGATAATTGCAGTTTCTAGGCTATTGAATAAATAAATATAAGAAATGTAAAGGTTGAATTTGTACGAAACTAATCAGCTAAGTGATCTTTTGCTCACTCACACGATGCTCTATCGCCTTATTTTCTGACGAGGTCTAGACAATGCAATAAACACCTTGAAACATCAATAAACACCTTAAACATCAATAAACACCTTGAAACATCATCTCTATGCAGTAAGGCTTATCATTACCTGATAAATTGATAGACAACATACCATTTGAGTTAGTAGCTTTGAGTCAAACCTTTTGATTTGACCTATCCGAGTCCCCTTTAAATCACATTCGTTTCAAAATATTCCTGTTTCTTACAAATATTTGCCAAGGACATGATTGATTGCAAAGAAAAAATACACAGACATGCACAGG
The DNA here is from genome assembly GCA_008038995.1 of Haliotis laevigata. Classification (NCBI taxonomy): domain Eukaryota; kingdom Metazoa; phylum Mollusca; class Gastropoda; order Lepetellida; family Haliotidae; genus Haliotis; species Haliotis laevigata. Next base: position 116,731 of record VKKT01002087.1, on the reverse strand, counting down.
CGATTTTTCAGAGTAAGATTACAAACAAACACAATCATATCTCTGGTAGGCCAAAAATTGATTTTGATCTAACAGCATCCATATTTTCCAAACCTGCCACAAAACTAAAAGGCTATCTGGTTATATATTTCACTTGAGGAAGCTCCACACTGTTCAGGAAATGCCACAGAATCTAAGAGGATTTGTGGAGAGATGTGCTCATCTTCAAAGTGTCTGCAAAGAGTATTTGTTAATTCTCCAAGGTGGTGCCTGTTACTACCAAGTGTGATTGCACCACTGGAAGAGATGGGGAAGGGGGAGGACCTCCCTGATGGTGATGTTGAGGTGATGTTGAGGTGATGTTGAGGTGAAGGAGGTCTGGGAGAAAGAGGGATATCCCACATGGGGAGTATGTCTGACGTACCAGCAGCAAGAGCAGACGGATTCATCACTGTCAGGGGGTCCATGTCCATTAGATAAAGCCATTCACTAAATACTGGGTAATTTGGACTTATCACTGGAGAGAGATACTGTTCACCTAAAACTGATATTTATTTTGGTGGACCTGACCACGAATGAACTGCAGGATTCTGTGTAAAACACATGTCCATTAGATAAAGCCATTGACCAAACACAGGGTGATTTGGGGCTATCGCAAGGGAGAGATTAACTCAACATTTCAGGAATTTTGGTGGACATGACCAAGGATAATATACAGGAAAATAGTGTAAAATACAAACAGCAAATACAAACAGCCACTCCATTAGATAATTCAACAGACCAAATACCTGGTGATTTGGAGTTTATCGCAAGAGCCAGATAAACTCCAAATGATATTAATTTGGTCGACATTAAACAGAAACTGCTGCATCCTGCTGGAATTTTAAATCTTTTGGCCAAGAATGGCCCACCTAATTTGATGAAGTCAGCACTCAGGAGTAAACATTGCCATACCACTGAAGGATCAGAACTTGTTCTTATTCCAGGTTAAGACAGGGCCTAGATTTTTGAAATGTTCATAGCCCTATGAACTTCTTAAGCCCATTCTTTACACATTGGCTACGGATAAAGTTAAAAATTCTTATGTTTACGAATGTTTTGAAAACCTAGGCCCTGGCCCCAGCAACCCATATAAGAACAACCAACGTAAAAAGGCGTAGAAGTGGATTGGGTGGTCAGACTTGATGTCTTGGTTAATTATGAGTCATTGGAAGACAATGGCGGAGATTGATGTTCAAGAACTCAATCACTTGATTGGTAGATTCGGACTCGAGTATTCACAGACTGCCACACTATATAGCTGAAAATTTCTGAGCATTGCATGAAACTACAGACTGTAAGCCATCTGTGTAATAATGATTTGTTGGTTTCAAGGAAACAATGTCTGACCTGGCTGAAGGTGTATTGATTGGCTGATTAACAATCCAATGAAATGCGGCGGTGGGGTAGCCTAGTGGTTAAAGCATTCACTTGTCACGCTGAAGACCCGGATTCGATTCCCAACATGGGTACAATGTGTGAAGCCCATTTCTGGTGCCCCCCGCCGTGATATTNCAGGAATATCGCTAAAAGCGGCGTAAAACCAAACTCACTCACTGACTCAAGTGAAATGAGTCGTACCTCTTACTCTCAATCACTGATGAAGACTGTTCATAAGATGCGGTATTAATGCTGACTTCAGCTAAAGAACTTCACCCAGCTTTAAATCATGTCTGTTTTTAAGACAAGAGATATCCATCAGCTTATATCAATTATCCAACCCGATACTGTTTAACAATTCGCAGTTTGTTTTCATCACTGAACAAATTTCACAAAATGTTTTTCTTTCTCTAAAAAGTTGCAGAAAAAGTTCAGCTTCGCTGCAAAAATATTGACATTATCATAAGATTGGTGTCAGTGTTTAGAACATACCCAGTCACAGCTAAACTGGTCTGAGACACAACACACAGGCGTGGTGTACAATTAAGTCAAGAATGGGAAATGAGAGCTCTTAATGCTTTGCCTATCTGGATTTCATCAAATGGACTGTTTTACCTAACTCAAATATGTTTTAAGACAATTATTAACACTGAAATTGAAATCCACTTTAGAGGTTTAATACGCTACAGAGAACAAAGCAGGGTTGTATTAGAATAATATTTTTTAACTTAGTTTATTCTTGGTGCTGATCATGCAACCATTCCAATGGGGAACTTTTCGATTATATGTTATTTTTGTTCGTCATGTTGCACACTGCAGGAGAAATACTGACATTATCTGGACAATTGTGACAGTTTTACGAAGATCAGCTGTCAAGACCTAACGAGTTTCATATCATATGCCATCTTCATAGCATTAGTTTTGTGTCATGCTCCTGACAAGAATCATGAATAATGAAAGTGTGTATTTCCTGTGTTACTGTGATCAGAACTGCAAATACCCAGCCACATTGCAACTGAGCAACTTGTGAAAAAATAAGTCTGTCATTCATTACATCTTAGGGGCGGTGGGGTAGCCTAGATGTTAAAACGTTGGCTCGTCACGCCAAAGACCCGGGTTTGAATCCCCACATGGGTACGTGTGAAGCCCATTTCTGGTGTCCCCCGCCGTGATGTTGCTGGAATATTGCTAAAAGCGGCGTAAAACCAAAACTCAGTCAGTCAGTCAGTCATTACATCTTAGAAAATGAGTTGGTCGTAAATGAACCTTTTCATGAACACCCTTTGTCATCACATTGTATTTTTGATCCGTCAAAATCTGATTTAGAATTGATCTTCAGTAACCCATACTTGTCATAAGAGGCCACTAACAGGATCGGGTGGTCAGGCTCGCTGACTTGGTTGAAAGTCATTGTATCCCAATTGCATAGATTGATGCTCATGCAGTTGATCACTGGATTGTCTGGTCTAGACACGATTATTTACAGACCGCTGCAATATAGCTGGAATATTGTTGAGTGTGGCATTAGACAACCAACCAGCCAACATTAGGGCTTTAAAAACAGATCATTTGATATTGTTGGAATCATTCAATGGACTCTGCTTTAGATAGAAATATCTTATGCTAATGGAAATGATTTTGTCTTTGACACTATTGGAATATTTTCCCTCAAATATGTATCCATATCATTATGTGTTTGTTATTGCAAAGACATATCTGTCAAGTCAGAAACAGCCTTCGTATTTTCATACAATTAACAAGCCATAGTTTTGATTTGAGCCAGCCTTAGTTTATGTTGGTGCTATTAATATAATGCATGTTTGCAAAAACATTTTGATAACAAACACTTTGTCAAATGTTTAATTAACATCGCTTCCTCCTGTGATTTGGGTTTCCATAGCAATCTGAAAGTTCTGATTGATTTTCCAACAAAGATCAGAACCTCTGAAAAACATGGAAAATTACAGCAAATTATTTGGTTTGGGAGAAAGGGGAATGGGAATCTGATAGTCCTGAATATGAAAGTGATATGATTGGTTGATAACTTAGCAATTGCAACCAATCATCAAAATTATGGCTGATAGAGGGATGAAATTCAATTTAGCAAAGGGTCATTGTGCGAGAAAGACGCTATCGAGAGCTCATAACAGCCCAAAATATGAAACTTCATCAAATATCTGTCAACACTTTGGCCACATTCTGAAAGCATGGTGGCCAAATTCCAACACATCACGTCCCCAATAGTTCGTAAAGTGCCACAGAGGTAAGCTTGGTGGATTCCCACCATTGACAGAAACATCCAAAATGCAGGAGTTTGGCCAATTTTGTGATAGCGTTATTGATTCCAAATGCCAGAGTTTGATCCGAAAGTCACTGGAAGTTTGGCAGCTGGGGCGTTACAGAGTTATTTCCATAACAACTTCGTTTTGTAACACTTTGCTTGAAAGGAATCATGACCCTTCATTAACTTATCCTCAACACAGAGTTTAATACATGTTGTTTATTTCAAGTCTCTTTATTTGGAGTTCCTTAAGATCATTAATGCTTTCAGTGTTTGTCAAGGGTATATATATCAGATTTAGCTCAGCGGCGCCATCTAGTGGTCTGCTTTATTGTTGTGATATTTGGTATTCACTGAGCGGCATATATAGGAATAATCATGACAGTCTGGAATCAAAACATGGACGCAGGTTGACAACTTGTCAGTTTCTCACAAAGCGTTCTAGCCCAAAGGCAACTGTCGACTCCATGTTATAACAGGCTTAAAACAGTCGTAGCAATAAAATCGCTTTGTGTAATTGGGCAAACGTGATCTTAGCGTTATTACAGTCTCAGCTTTTTTAATATAACAGACTTAAGACATGACCTTAGAGCTATGAGTCTCATCTTTATTAATATAACAGACTTAAGACATGATCTTAGCATTATGAGAGTTATAAC
>VKKT01002087.1:58440-85236 GCA_008038995.1 Haliotis laevigata | reverse complement strand
TCCAGTGATCAACAGCATGAGCATCGATCTGGGCAATTGGGAACCGATGACATGTGTCAACCTAGTCAGCGATCCTGACCACCCGATCCTGTTAGTCGCCTCTTACAACAAGCATAGTCGCCTTTTATGGCAAGCACATGGGTTGCTGAAGACCTATTCTACCCCGGATCTTTCACTTTCGGGTCACTTTCTTACAAAGATATACATATTGTACAGCAAAGAGTAAACTGGTGGGAGGGTGAGTGAGTGAGTGAGAAAATGAGTGAGTGCTTCATCCTTTAGGTTTTGCCATGTAATAAGACATAACTGCCTGCCTGACACATGTTCTACACTGCCGATACACTTAGGGACATAACACATCATGTCATATCACTTCATCTCTTTCACTGATGACTGCTTGAATGCAATTTTATGCCACATTCAACAAATTTCATGTACCACATCATGGAATAACGTGCTACAGTACACCACACACAGACAGTAATAGCCTTCACCATGGAATAACAATGTTATCTCATGGAGCATCAGTCTAACGGATCTGTATCTTCCCATTTACCTCTGTTAGTTTTTCCTCAAAGAAAATAAAGCACACAACGCTTTCTCATTAAGGTACAACAGAAATAGTGCTGTATGCTGCAAACTTTCAAAGTATGTAGCTAGGAAACATTTAACTTCACGGCGAGAGTGAGTATGGTTCTATGCCACTTCTAGCAATATTCCAGCAATATCACGGCAAGGGACACCAGAAATAGGCTTAACACATTGTGCCCATGAAGGAATCGAACCCAGGTCTTTGGGTGATGTGCGAATGCTTTAGCCACTAGGTTACCCCACCGCCCCCCAACTTCATTGGAGAATGCTTGACGACAGTACAGAATGTACAACACTATGCTACCACAAACAAACATTCAACAGACCAACCTGAAATCAGAAATCAACACAATCAAAAGTTAAGAGAATCAACATGTAGACTCACCAAACGTGTTCATCATGTAGCCTTTCCTTCACTGTTTGAACACAGCCATGTTCAACATGTCTTTCAAATTACAAGATACTCATTATCCTTGTGCCCTTCCTTGCACAGCCTTAATAGCATGCCATTGCTTAGCCTTGTCTCAGAGCCCTAGTCTTCTCGTCTCCACACACACACAACCGTCAGACAATCACTCTTCGATTCCCAATGCCTGCATGGAAATGCACTGCAGTGAACGCTTGTACTCCATAAAGCTTTCGATGCGTTCCTATTCCCCAGCACAACAACTGTCTTCAACAGAGGCACTTAAAAACCCAATTTCCTCAATTTAAATAATTTGATTAAAATTTGTTTTTAATAACATCCTTCCACTGGACAGGCCATGCGGACATGTTCCTTGAATTCCAAATAACTATAATCGGGATATTCTCCCCACTTCAATTGTTTGTTTTGACCGATTGTAAAATGACCTCTTGAACTAATCATCCGTCACTGTTATGTAACTCGTGATCGCTGAATTCTTTAGAATTAGTTCCATAAATCATCGCAACAGAAATCCCCTGTATACATAAATGTTGTATTTGAGTTGAAAACTTAACAAAGCACGATGTTGACAGATCAATTGTAATTTGCCTGGATATCATACACTCGCTGTGTAATGCATATCCACGACCCTGGGCTCCACGGACTGTTATTTCATTAATGAGAGAAAGTCACAGCTGTTAGGACAAAACTGGTGCTGAAGAACTAACAGGATCAATATTGGTGAAAACACATGGAAAAATGACACAAATCCTTGTGAACTATTTCATCCCAGTCACATTTACAAACCATCCCTGCAATACATCCAGAGTCCATAACAGTACTTCTTCATTCATAAAGACTCCATGTGTCAAACTGAATAGGAGACGATGAACGACACAAGCTGATCCTCTACTGTAGGCGACAGATCTCATTCACCAAATCACTTCCAGTTCACCTGAGTTCTATGAAGCAACAGGCAGGGATCCCATCCTTACCCCAGGGGCTGGCCCCCTGACCCCTACAGGTTGCCACGGCATGTCCATTGTCCGGGAGCTTAGGGGAGAATTCACTCCTGACGCACAGCGGTATATTTCCTTCTGCCTGCTCTAGGCTTGCAGCAACAATCCTAGTGTGTCATAATGGTTGTCGGACTCAGAAAGCCGATGCCCTCACCGTTGATATCAAGCCAGTAAAATCAAACAACTGGCTTGGAGAGCGTGTGGTTGTTCCACCATTATGAGAAGAGTTAGTGGGCTAGTTCTAATTCCTCTTCATTTATTACACCTGCAGATGAAGGACGATGTTGGTTTTCACTTCCATAGTGATAGAATGATGACTGACACCCGTGCAACTTTTCCAACCATCTTGAACATCTCCAAGTAGTTGACACAGGACTTGAAGTCTCGGAGGAGCAATACTTACTCCTGACTGGAAAATCTATACTCCAGGACACAATTACTGTCACACAAATATTCTCCTTCACATCTCCGGGAATTTAGAAAGTATTATGTACTAGCCAATATAGATGATCAATAGACATTCAGTCAGAGACTTACCAGGAACTTGAGAAAATCACATAAAAATTCCTTCAGATTCAGACTGTGGAAGGAATTTCTGTTGCATCTAAATTGGCGACAAGAGACCGGCCATAACCGTGCTCCGATGGGGATCAACACGACAGAAAGAAATTAGATCCCTCCAAGTCATTGTGTCATTACAAGATCAATTCCCATTACAAATAATCATGTATTTCTTAACATGTTGGCCCACATGACAACCAATCATCAATTTTTAGCAATACTTCTCATTTGAAATGTTGATCGTAAGTTGAGGTAATTGGACTAGCTGTTTTCTTTGTAGGAATATCAACACGTCACTTGTCCCTGTTTGGCCTGTTCCAACCTCCAAGTCACTCCAGCACAAATACAACAAACCATGAAATAAATTAGCTCCCGAATGAACAGTAATATCCAGTTAGATTCATCACGTAAACTGAATGATCCTTGCTGGTTAAACTGTACTGTTTGAAAATGCTGAAAACAACTGATCGCTTCAAGCGAATTTACGGCCACTTCCTGCTTGCTAATTACTCAGATCTTGCCCATGGATAAAAAATATCCAGCGTTGGTGACTGGACCAGATTCTCTGTCCGTGCTCCATGTTATTAAGTCCAGAATGCCTCGTGTGCCACCAGTCAGTCTTGAACTAGTTAAAGGTCCTTGTCTTCTTCATAAATACTACACCAAAACGCTTTGATGCATAACTACATTCACCCAGAAAATACCAGTATTGACTCTAACAGTGTTAACCTCATACCAACACAAACCCAGGTTTCCAAATCAATTCAAATATTGAACAAAGACCCATGAGAGGTGTGTGTTTGAAAGAGGATAAACTTGCACCTGAGAAAAGGTCATAACTGATAAAATGTTAGAAAGAAATGAAACAAAAATCCCACATAATTTCTATAGGCTTGTGGGGACCAGATGTAAAGGGTTAACCATAGAAGGGATGACACACAATGGCTCCCTCATTATAACATGCAAGGCAGGATTCATGGTGGGGGCTATAAAAGAACACTGGCCTCAATAGCCAGGACCATACAAGCTCTTTGGATGAGTTTCAATCCAACTCACACCACGATAAAACAGTGTCTGGTGACAATACTGTGTGTAGACAGAAGGCTAGGACCAGGACAGGAACATCTTATCTAAATTGCAAGCAATCAGGCACTTTAACACTGTCCACCAAAACATCCATCTGTTCAATGCAGTCAATACCGGCTATTATCATGTTTTCTATTAATAATGAAATATTTCTATCAAATTTCTTTTTCGTTAAATACACCAATAAACACACTCAGCAATCTATATACGCCAGGTACTGTAACTATTCACCTAAAAATAAATTCTATTCAACACCATACTAAAAATGGAATAATTTCTTTGTAAATATTCAAGTCCAAGATTTCCATTCTGATCAAACCTGGGCAAACCTGGGCAACTTTAACAATAGTTCTACAATAGAGCCCGTCAAAAATGATTTCCATTCAAGAAAAATCAAATGTAAATTAACGTTCCATGGCGGTGAGTCTTTTCATGAACACGCATTTCTCCTATTAAATATTCCATAGTTCCTGAATACAGCAGCTGTAGATAGGGGAGGTACAAAGACGCATGTGATCATTTCATATGTCAACTCCTATTGAGTAAAACACCTTGGAAATGCACGTGGGACGCTGCACTGTACATAAAACGAATTTTCCCTGAATTTCTGAATAATAAAATATCAACAAAAATGTAGATGCTTCAATTATAATAATTATTATTATTATCATTTCAAATATATTAACACTAAACAATAGGTAATGAAGTTAACAAAATGTAAAATAAATCCCAAGGAGGAAGCAGATGTTTTATTTTACCAAAACATTACCCCTTGCACTCACTAAACAAAAGTAAAAAACAACTTTTTTTAAATATAAAAACTTTTTAAGAAATAAGATAAAGTAGAAGGAACTTGAAATGGCAAGATTTTGAAAACAGTAACATGAGTGCCGAAATTTTATATATTTCAATTCTCATCCCCCGAGGGGTAGCTTTAGAGCACTGGTCATATTATTCTTAAACGTACCAGTAACCATATATCAAGGACCACATGAGCAGTCTCTGCAGCACACAAGCATTATACAAACATATGTGCATTTTTTTAAAAGTAGTTTTTTATCCATAATTTTCAGAACAATGGAAGGACTAACTGCAGAGAAACATTTTATGTTCGATAAAAGATACAGATTTCTTTAAACAGAAAGATTTACATACACCACTGAAAACCTATGACTCAAAACTCAGATCTACTTAAAGAGCATCTTGCACATAACTATACTTAAATATTTACTTCTCGGACTGCAGTACCACAGCTGTAGGTTTTATTTGTGACAACATGCAGAAATAAAATGTGAATTAAGAAAACACAGTTTGACTAATGGCATCTGACACTTGAAAGGCGACCATGAAATTATTCTCGTCCATATATTTCATTCTGCTCGTTGCTGGTTTATGCTGAAGCAGCCCCCTGTTCTATTGGCCAACTGGGATTTCAACAAAATCTTTAATATTGTATTTTTGTGAGGCTTGACAATTTACGACTTGCTTTATTGACCTCCGAACAAGTCTTTGTTGTTAACGAAGCATGGCGACAAGGAGTAATTAAGCAATTATCTTCATGTGGCCCAGTAACGATTCAGTAGACAAGATCAATATTAAATGTAATGGCAACCTTGAACGCTGACTTGGCAAAATTCATAAAAACATTATTTTTTGGTGCAGCTGGTTTGAATTCTTGATGCAAGAAGAAAAAGATTGCAGGATAGGGAAACCGCAGGACAAGATCAATAGCTTCACAGCCTACAGAACACATGTGCATCACAGGAACGTACCATCAAGGAACATCCACCAAGACTATACATGAACGCCTATTACGAGGATTAACGATTTCTTTGGTCAAAAATGATTACACACAGGCACCGATTTGGAAAAATGGTTTAATAAAAAATGCCTGTCTTTACAATAGCTGATTTTTTTATGGATCCAAGACATAAAATCATAAACACCACAGCAGAACAAATATACATTCCGAGGCAAAGTAGAATGGTGCTATATGTTAAATTGCAGAATGGTGATGCATGTTAAAGGCACTATATCACACCACACTTTTCTCAATAACACTAAATATCAGCCCTCAGGGAAGCTACCATATAATTTATTCCAAAACAAATTACATATTTAGATTACAATATGAAATTAAAGGTTCAAATGAATTAACGCAACATTACAGAGCAAGTGTTTACATTCCATACATGGCAAGCATTCTCTGTTTGGAAGCTGTTCGCCTCGAAGTTTCAATTATCAAATTCAGGCAAGTCGTACGGGATAATAAGTCTTTTAAAGCATCAATAGGAAGCTAAAGTGAGGGCATATGCCCCAATATATATAATATAGGACAAAATATTGTCGAAAATGTGTGACATTGTGCCTTTAAATTGCAGAATGGTGATATATGTTAAACTGATGAATGATGGTATATGTTAATGTCACTGCGGACAAAGTATATATGAGAATGCCAGTCAGACCACAGTGTTTCCTATTTCTTTGCAAGCCGACCTGTTCCGGTTGACAGATTACCGACAAGTGATATGGATACATTTCTATTTGCACATCCCATAGTCGCGTTTAGCTTGATAACGGTGTAAGAATCTACATCAATACATCGCTCTATGCAATATACAAGAAGTTGTCATCCATAAAGTTGTATGCTTCATGTTTGACTCACTAACTTCTAGAATGCCTACCAAACAATTAATATCTCATAGTTCTTATACAAAAACTACACAATTTCACCCCAAACACAAAATGTGAATAATTTTGTTATCAGTGCATAGTCATCGCCGTTGCAAATATAACAAAAAAATTATTCTCTTTAAATACCAGTTACAGTGCAGGGGCGGTGGGTAGCCTAGTGGTATAAGTGTTTGTTCGTCACACCGAAGATCTGGGTTCGATTCCCCACATGGGTACAATGTGTGTAGCCCATTGCTGGTGTGCCCCGCTGTGATATTGCTGGAATGTTGCTAAAGGCGGTGTATAACTGAACTCACTCAGTCACTCAAGTCTGTATTGTACATGTCAGAGTAGCAATTCTATCCTATAATAGACAAGTCTTTATAAGACAACAGTAAGATTGTCAGTTGTTTTGTTTTTTTGTCAGTTGTTTATTAATAATATCAATGCCGTGGAGACTTGTGCAAGTCAACTTTTAGCCACTATCGGTCATGATTCCAAGAATGGGCTTCAAGAAGTGCATTCACTCACTCACCCTGTTACAGTGTTGGTAGGCAGCATCCCACATTATCAACAGATTTAACATTGATATCTAACTATGCATTTATAATTGTGAATAAAATACAATATTCAGATACAAAGATTTAATCCTGTTTTATTTTGAAGTTTCAGATCATAAAGCTAATTCTTTGGTAAAATTATGTCAGTAAAAAGTGTAGCATTAGTCACGGTACACCATTTTGTCTGAATTTTTATATGCTTTCATTTAAATAAATTCTCCAAACTAAACCTGTCAGCTGTCAAGTGAGTTAATTCTATAAATGTCAAGCTGACAAGTCTTTATCCAACAGTCTTCTTATTGTCCTTGCGTCTGATAAAGATTTGACCTGAAATTCTATCAAAAAACTATTGTCTGTACAACTGGTTAATCACAACAAAAGCCTGCTTTTAGACCCCCTCTTTTCCACAAAGCACGACTCATGTCCATCTGTAACTTGACTGTCTACCTGACGCACTGCACATCCACTAATGGATTTAAATCCTCTGAGAAAACAAATAATAAGAAAACTATTTCAGAAATAAGTACTGTGGTAACTTTTCTTTTCTTAAGCACAGCAAAACACGACATACAAACTTTCTAATTCCAATCCCAGCAAATGTTAATATTCCATGAAAATAGAACATGGTCGTACTGTAATTGATTTTCAGAATGCAATTTTCAAAACATAAGCAAATTTTCTTTGGAATGTGAAAAGGATTAATTCTATATGTAAATAGCATAAAAAGTTAATGGAAAACACCTTATGTATTTGCAGTTTTCACATAACAAAATTACTTGCTCAACACAATTGTTCTTTCTATAGGATGCTTGAGTGCATGTCTCATTGTTAAGGACGATGTTATAACGGGGAGAATTATTTTGTTCTATATAACATCGAAAATTATATAACTTCTGGTGGCCGGATTCACTTCCCCTTCATTTATTCAAATATTTCTTCGAACACATTCTTCCTTCTCTCATCGATTTCCGCCTTTCATTAAACCTTCCTCAATTTCACTTTCGGTTTTGCGTCAAATTCACCACTGAGCGCTGTCTTTCACAATTGGTATTTCGAAATACTGTGATATGGAAATCTCACTCCAGATGGTCATTTACCAGCATTTTCAAAATTGTTTCTTGAATAACAACTGAAACCATCGTTGTGTTTGTTGCAGGATTCTGGTTTGTGGAAGAAAACCAGACAAGTATATTCACAGAAAACAGATACCTGAGCACTGTTGTATACAGGAATGTGGAACTCAGAAGTAAAGAAGTTGGTCGTAGATTATCAGCTTGGGCTATTTGTGTCTTGAAGACTAACATGACGCACCAAAAGCCGTCTGTCAAGATAGTTTTCTCGTGCTTTGTCCATTCCAAAGATTGTTACTGAAGGAAATCCTGTCAGCTATATGTTGGAAACATCTCTCAAAATACTTCTCTGCTAAAAAGGATTTTAGAAATGCTTCCCTCAGTTAGTTAGATATATACCTATTCTGTCTGTATTCTACTTCTGCAACAAAGCAACATGGTGTTGTATTTAGTCTCTCGTACAGACCCTGAAGCAAATATATCCAAAAGTGCCCACACAAGTCTAGAAAATGTGGCAAGTCTATATTTCGCCAGCTTCAGGAAAATGAAGAAAGTCTGAGGGCTCCTTTTCATTATATATATATATATTTTTTTGTTGAGCTATGAACTTTTTTTTTCAGTATAGTATGTTCATTTCAGAGACTAGTTGTTAGTCTATGTTGTGCTGAATTGTTGCAGTTCCACAAAGCTGAAGATTTAATTCCAACACAGGCAATAAAAAACAGTGTGTGTAGTGTACGTTTATCTCTAAATACACAGTTGTCAAGTTGGCTATCTTTATTTCTCTGTTCTGGAGGTATTTGAGTGACATTTCCCAGATGCTGAAATGAGAGAAAATACTATCTTTGTTTTCATGGGGAGATAACTCTGGATGAAGATGAATGCAACCCTATCTGGTAGATAGGATTGTGATGTGGTGGGTCTGTTCAGTACAGGGAATCATGTGTGCTATAAGGTGGCACTGTTTATACACCATGTCGGGACAGAGAAAATAACAACTCAGATGGTTTCCTGATGTTACAAATCATTAACTTTGGTTAATTAAAAGAAACTGACACAAAGTCATTAGAAATTCCTGATAAATTACTCAGTCATTAATCTACCATGGCCTCAAGCTATAGATATCTCAAACTTGGCTTCTTCACTGACAGCTTTGTGTGTGGAAGAATTTGGCTGACAGAGTACATTGACATGAGGTAGAGAGGGAACATTAAAGGCTGGAGTCCAATAATTTCAGCCACCTAATGATAGCCTGTAAATATTCAAATCTTGGTCATGCAAACCGGTGGTTAATATTATGGGTGACAATTCACATCAAATCACTATTTGCCATGTCTTGTTTTAAAACTCGAAGGGATATTCTCTGTTTCCTCTTGGTGAAATTCAAGATTTAAAAAGCTGTTCAATAATTTTTTAACTGTTAAAAATAGCTAGCTGCATGAACATAATGTGCATATATATAGTTTGTGACCGTAACCATTTCTGAGAAGCTAGATTTGGTTCAGTCCTCAAAACAATTTGTTCCATGTCACCATAATTTTTCAGACTGTAAATCTGTTAAACAACACAGAAAAAGGTTTTAAATGACCTCCCACCAAAATTGTTCCGTACATGTATTCAAACAACATGTCAATGTGTGAAGCCCATTTCTGGTGTCTCCTGCCGTGATATTGCTGGAATATTGCTAAAAGCGGTGTAAAAATGAACTCACTCACTCATTCAAAGCATTTTAAAAGATGGTGCTAGCCACTATCCTGCCTGGCACTCACTCACTCACTTGAACATGTGCTGTTATATTGGAACATAACTTCCCCATTCACAGAAAAGAATTGCATGTTTTAAAGTACTGTCAACATCATATCCCTGACAATAATCCTGACCCCTTACAACATTCGCCGGTGGGTCCTATTCTAGCCATAATCTCCAGCAGTATCACTGACAATGATTACAGTAATGTCTGTCTGCATGGGATAATAACAGTTGCTGAGACATACGTTCCGTATACACTCTCCGAACATAGGCAATACAATATATAGCCATTAGATTAACGACACAGGCAGGGGGTTTCCTAATTATCTATCACAGGAACCAGTGATTGAAAACAGACCCCCAAAACACCCATATACCATTGTGTACAATAATAAAAGTGCCCCCTGTGTTGCTGCAGGCATTCCATTGATGCTTTCAACGTTGCAAAGAAAAATGAAGAATTTGGTTCCAACATTCCATGAAAAATGTATTCTTGACAACATAACAGATGAGTCACTTTGGAGAAAGTGAGATCTTAATTTATCTCAATTTGTAACCTGCTCAACCAAACTATGGCATTTCCTGTCTGATTATCAAAGAAGTCTTGTGTTAAAGGAGAATCATAGACTCTTATCAAAGATGATGAATCCAAGCGCTTATATTTTGTTTTACTTGTCATATGGGTCCTGAATTTTAAAAATTTTAAATTAAAGAAATAATATATAATCACCATGTTAGTTTTTCAAATACTGCCGATAATCTACAATAACAACCACAACTCTCAGATCTCAATTTATAAGATTTCTAAAAACATTATCATCAACTCATCCTAGTCAAACAAAAAGATGACAACATAATTCATGTACAATGCATTTCTCCCCGAAAAACCAACAAAACTTATTGTTATTAAAATTTGAAACACTATCCTACATCCCTTCAAAAAGATGTTTTGGACTAATTGTCCACTGGGCTACAGTTTCACAATGCAATTTTTCCGTTCAAGTGAGGTGAAATCGGTGTTTATGTCGGGGTCAAGGTCGTTGCACTACAGCAGCAGGCACTGGTGGACTATATGAACTAATATAGGATTTATACTGCTACCCCCATGCTATACTGTCTGGGATGTTTAGCCGAAGTTTAACATGAACACCCGACTCAGACACGGAACACAGACAGGTCAGGCAGGATAATAACAAGTCCCATCTTTTAACACTGTTTGAATGAGTGAGTGAGTTAAGTTTTATGTTTTAGCAATATTCCAGCAATATCACAGTTGGGGACACCAGAAATGGGCTTCACACGTTGCATGCAAGTGGGGAATTGAACCAGACAAGCATGACAAGAAAACACTGGGCTACTCAACCACCCACTGTTTGAATAAAGTGACGTGAGATCAACCACAGATTTTCCACTCTCAGGGGTGTCTGAATCCATCGGACCACGATGGCGGCCACAGGGCAAAAGACATCAATACATTTGATACAACAACAACAACAACAACAGCAGAATGTCATCTGAGAGTTTGCTCTTGGCAACAACAAAAAATAATCCACTTACTTTTCTGTTTTATTGGAGGGGCACCAGTCTTTGGTGTAGTTTGAGTAGTATTATCCGTAACCATGGGAACATGTCCATCATGACGGGTTTGCATAAAAGTGGTAAAGTGTCCGTTAGTTTTCAACTTGGGTCGATACGGAGAGTATGCTGCAGGGTCCTGAACAGTGTTGTGATTACGATCACCGTTCTGTTGAGGTACTGAAATATAGCACAGACATTGGATAAGTGCAAGGTGATACGAGTCACATGTGCAAGAAGTAGTCTGTCATACAGACCCAGAAACAGATATATCCAAGTCTAGAATATGTGGCAAGTCTAGATTTCAAAGTTTCTGAAAATGAAGAAAGTCTCTGCGCTCCTTTTCATCATATTTTATGATTATTTTTTATGAACATTTTTTTCTTCTGTAAATGTGTTTGTTTTGGTTTCCATAGTCTAGTGCAAGGAAATTGAAAGCTTCATGCATTAAAAAATATTTACTGACTTTATAATTGTTTTCATGGACAGAAAATGAAGAAGCAAGTTTGACTGGAGATGAAATGCTTGCTTTGCGACCGTAATAACAATAATATCTGTTTGATTGGCATTTTAGAAGTTGGTGAGAAATAAGAAAGTAAGATTCTCTATGGATGAAAATTTCTTTATTATATATGATGCAACATTTCGGTATTGATTCTTAGAACAGGTATAGTTGATTCATTACATCATAAGAAATGAAAGAAGATTCTCAGCTGAATGTGATGGAAATCATTGCCTTAAACAATATTATTTAGTAACAGATTTTATGCAGGTTCAATACCTGTTTATATGGATACATAGCAAAATGTCCTTGGACTAGACATAAAATCAGGTACATAAGTTTATTTTAGCAGCTTTTACCATAGTAGATATACAAAATTATGTCTGGAATATTTGGTTCATCAACAAGGTAGTTGTACAGTACAGGGTATGTATGAGTTACCTCCCTTCCACTGAGCCCAATAACAAATCAGCTGCTCAAAATTTCAATGTCAGAAGTACAACTTACACAAAAGTAAAAGTGAAATCCTGCATAAAAAGAATATATAACAATTTAATTTACTTGAGGAAGCTTGAATTTACTTTCAAACTGTGTGATACATTAGAAATAGACCCAAGCTTAACTATCCCTATTTGGCGAAAGAGAACAGTCTATCTTTTAAATTTGCATTGCAAATTCAGAATTCAGATTTTTTTGCTAGGGTGTCCATAGGGTTAAATTAAGTGTTGAGTCTTACGCCATGAGAAAATGAGAGAAATCTTTTACACAACCCGTTTATAGTTCTCAGTACAACAGGCCATTGTCGTGAATAGCGGGCCACCCACAGCGTATCAACATGGTTTTCACATTGGTTATTCACGTTTTTGTTTCACATTCTTCCTGCTTTCTTTTTCAAGCTTTTGAATGCACAGGAAGACATAGAGAAGAGTCGTCTTCTTGTTTTTAATGGTTTTCGGAAATTACAGTATTTCCTTACAGAAGTTCACAGAAACAATGTTACATAGGAGATGCTATTCCATGGTAAAGGTGACTGAAGTCTCCACCACAAAGAACATAGGAGGGAGGGAATGTTGTATTATGTCAGTCAGTAATATTCCAGTTGTAGCTTGCTGTCTGTAAATGATCGAGTTGATAAACTGGTGGATGATGAGTGAGTGAGTGATTGAGTTTAGTTTTATGCCGCTTTTGGCAATATTACAGAAATATCATGGCAGGGGACACCAGAAATAGGCTTCACACACTGTATCCATGTGGGGAATCGAACCTGGGTCTTGGGCGTGATGAGCGAACGCTTGAACCACTAGACTACCCCACCACCCCTTATAGCATGAGCAGCAATATAGACAGGAAATAATGATTAGCAGCTTCAATGCATATTGTAGGTGGGGTGGGGTTTTACAGAGTGAGTGAGTGAGGGAAACATTAGATTCAAACCCATCATAACAAGTTTCTGACATACCATAGCAAGAGTGCTTGACAACTGCATGAGAATCTATACAGAAACGTCACATCATATATAATAAAGAAGTGCCAATCAAGCAGATGAATTTCAGTGGTTAATCGACAAAGCCATCTGTATTCCCTGCTGTATTGAACAAGAACTCATTATATACTACTATACTCACTTCCATTGGCTGCACATATAGGGCAGGTTTCACTGTTGAACATGCAGGTGTAGCAGCGCTCATGACCACACGCATCGATAAGTTTCCGCTTCTTGCCCGTGTCAAACGGCAGGCGACATGCCGGGCACACTTCCACCCCGTGTAACTCCATCTTCATGGTATTGATGGCATCCAGATCTGAAATCATAGAATAATCTGTCAGGAAAGTAGTACATATGTCAGGGAAAGGAGTACATATGTCAGGGAAAGGAGTACATAATATTATCTAACCACTGATCTAACTGATTGTATCCAGATCTGAAATCACAGAATAGTCTGTCAGGAAAGTAGTACATAATATTGTCTGACAGCTGATGTAATTGATGACATCTAGATCTGAAATCACAAAATACTCAGGAAAGTAGTACATATGTCAGGGAGGTAGTACATAATATTATCTGACCACTGATTTAACTGACGGTATCCAGATCTGAAATCACAGAATAATCTGTCAGGAAAGTAGTACATAATATTGTCTGACCACTGATCTAACTGACAGTATCCAGATCTGAAATCACAGAATAATCTGCCAGGAAAGTAGTACATATGTCAGGGAAAGGAGTACATAATAATGTCTGACCACTGATGTCATTGATGGCATCCAGACCTGAAATCACAGAACACATAAACTCAAAACAATTTAAGGACTAACCGGTGAATGATTCTCGGTAGCATAAAGTCCACTGGTTTGTACTGGAAAACTTAATGTCATATTTTAGATTTGGGTGGCGAAACTGAAAAAAACCAACCCACCAATCCACACAACACAAACTTATGAAAGGAATACGACAGATGACAAACAATAAAAATATCGGCGAAAAATGGACTGACAAAGCGTTTAATAATTAAACTCCAATAAATCAAAATTACAGTTTTATCAGAAAAACATCCTCATTCATCAATTTTTCTTTCTCCTGTAAGGTACATTAAATTTCAACAAGATAGCAATGTGAGATCTTTAATCAGTCAAATTTTTCATCCTTCAAAATCCTTTCAATTGAGATTACAATGTATACAATACAACTTCAAGGCGGCTAAATGACTTGTTCATATTTTGTCTAAAACTAATTTCTTGTGAAATTTCTTGATGTACTGCCAGGTCCTTCTATCTCAAGAATATAATGACTCTAAGCATGACTATACAAAGAATCTTCGAATCATAAACTCGCCGCACAGCCATTCTGGCAGCTGCTGGATATGCTGCTTAACTATGTCAAGCACAATACAACACAAATCTTCAAGTGGAAATTTAACAAAAACATAATGCCTAATTGAACATCTTAAGCATACAGCCATTTAATTTCTCTATGAGAGAAGCCTATGAACTCTTTAAACTCAAACAGTGTTACTGGGCAAACAAAGCTTCAAAGACAACTAAAGTACATTTTTTTCTATCTTAAACGTCTCATGGATGATGACTATAAATTTCAAGCGAGCATGCAGATGTTTTGAAGGTTGTTTCACTGATCTGAGACAGATATTTTAAAAGACATTCATAAATTTCAACATGACTTCATACACACAATACAATGTTGTAATGAACTTTTAATGTGAGCAATGATACTGAAATACAAGCTGTGACAATTTGTTTCGGATTGTTGGAATTAATTCCACAAGCAATCTTGCAATGGAGTTCAAACAAATATCACAGACAGACAGACAGAGAGAGAGAGAGAGAGAGAGAAAGAGAGAGAGAGAAAAAGAGAGAGGCAATCTTAGACTCTCATCGATGAGAGTGTAAAGTTTCTCTATGACCTTTCATCTTCCAATACTGATTTTCTTAAAAGAATTACATCTCCTCTTTTCATAATGGAAAATATTGATTTTCTGTACATTAAATCAAATCAGTTTGATGTGTGTGTGGGAATCTACAGAAACTAGCTTTGTCTATGTGACCTTATTGGGATTTATATCGTGTATACAGTGCATAAATTACTAATTTGAGTGAGTGAGTGGTTGGTTTTATGCCTCACTTAGTTATTTGGAACAGTGTGCCCTCACAACTCTTTATCAACCACCCTGGGGAATGCACAAAACAGACTGTCATATGAAGAACTAAGTTCAACTGTCACATTACCATTCTCATCCTTCCTGGTACCCACTGAATGCTGGGTGAAGAGAGGCATATTTTGAACGTCTTGGTTAAAGAGACACCATATCAACATGTTCAGTGTGCTCTAGAACTCTCAATAACCAAGCTGTCATATAGCTGGAATATTGCTGAGTGAGGCGTGAAACTAAACTCACTCACTCACTCAACAGCCAAGCTGCTGAACATGGTCCCCCGACCAGTTATTCCAGCAACATTTGTCCTCATTTGTGACCAGTGTGCACTGGACGATGTGCTACCACATTCAGAGGGTACAGATAGCTTAAGCTAAAGCTTTAACATAAAGGCACATACTCTGCCACAGGAAACCTTTCAGGGATTAGAAAGGATTAAGCTTTGACAATTCAATGTGACACTAAGTGTACCAAGGGAGGTAACCTCGTAGATTTCGCATTGGACACTTCAATACCCTTCTTATGCTTCAAAATTATTAACTATGAGTGACTATGCAGTTTCATGTTGCCATGGAAACAGACTAGATCTATAATTAGAAACATACTATACAAAATTTATGGGGTGCTTAAAGATGGAGGTTGACATCCTGATCTACTCTGGTTGTAAGTGATGACATAGCACTGGTGACATGTTCAGGTATCAGTAAGCTTACCACGATGGAATGGATGACTACTCATTATATCAATCACTGGATAGTTAGATCCAGATGAAGAGATAAATATTGCCCAATAAACAAAACCATCATGGAGGCCCTGTCAGTCATGTGACCCACGAAGGTCCGGGTTAGAATATTGGCCTTCAGTAACCCATGCTTGTAGTAAAAGGCGACTAATGGGATCGGGTGGTCAGGCTCGCTGACTGGGTTGACACATGTCATTGTCTACCAACTGCGAAGATAGATGTTCATGATGTTGATCAGGGGATTGTCTGGTCCAGATTCTATTATTTACAGACCCCTGCCATATAGGTGGAATATTGCTGAGTGCGGTGTAAAAGTTAACTCACTCACTGTCACTCATGTCTGAAATTGTGATTTCTTGAAACTGTGACTTGCTTACTGTCAACCTGCCTACCGTCAACCATGCACCACTCCAACTCCATCATGATGTCATGCCAACCACAACAACAAATTATTCTGTCTGGTACCTAATTTAATTACATTCATCTCAAACAAATATTCCAAGTTTTCTACCAAGGCATTGATTGCAAACATTAACCATGTGGTTTCCATACGTTGGTTAATGTTTGACGAAAATAACACAATTTAACGATGAAGTATGGATCATTATTGTTATTCTTGGCACTGAATATCCTTGCGGTGTTCAGCATTGCTTTCAGTGTTAACAGCTAGACACAGTTCTTGACATGACCACTTCATCATGGAACGAAGACGACTAAGCCTGCAACTTACATACACGTCAAAATAAGATTTCTTTGAATGACAATGGTAAATCTGTCACGAATTGAAAATACATCCCACTGTCACACATTTTCCAAAAAGAACTGAACACCAGATGACATTATTCCAAAATTAGTTAAAGAACACTTGATATATTCATATAGTTCATGGGCGGATCCAGAAATTTTGAAAGGGTGGGTGTGTGTGTGTTCAGGGGGGTTCCCTGAACCCCCACTTGGCTCCGCCAATGCAAAAAAAATCTTCAATGTGGTCTTAAGTGATTTTCAGGGGGGGTGTTAGAACCCCACCCCCCTTGGATCCGCCCATGTAGTTTATCCAGTCGAAAACAGTACACCAGAATTAATCAATTCCGTAAAGATTGTTTGTAATAGGCTTTGCATAGTTTTATTATTTATATTAACAATGCTTATTTGCAAGAAGGTAGTTGAAAGGTATATTTTAGTATTTTAGTAAAAGTTCAATGTCCAAGATCAAACGGAAACTTCATGTAAAATGTTCATGAATTTGTATCCACTATGTACCGATAACACTTACCTCCCCCATAACATGTTGCGCTGAATCCTGAACATCAAAGATCCTGATCAAAATCACAATCACAACTACAATGAAACTCGTACCTTACCCACCTATCCCAGGAAATAAAACAGTAATGAAAGTTTACCAAGCAAAACACACTTCAGATCTTTCCTATCAATCTACGTCTGGAGGCCTACAAACAGAGTTTGGACAGGGTGGGTAACCTGTGGCATTGACGAATTTCGCCTGAACAGGTACGCCAGGTATCTCTCATCTCACCTGGGCTACCCACCTGTACATGAAGTTCTTTGATGTTGTGAAATTTACAGGTGTGATCTCAACATCACTCACATAGCTTCCTTGATAGCGCAAACGGACCAAAAGGGTCAAGGAATTTTCTATTCTATTGGAAAAGTTAGAGAATTCCTTACTGTAGTTCCAGTTGTTAGCTGGTTTGTAAGTTTTCCTCTTAAAAGACATGTTGAAATGTTGACTAAGACATTGGGAGGGCGCCACAAAATCCATGTATTTTCCTCAGAAAATAACTTCAGGTGATTGTAGAATGTGTTCATACCTTTATATTCGTAATTCCTTTCTTTAATCAATGAAAAATAGCAGAGTCACAGAAACACAAACAAACGTCTCCGACGACACAAAACCAAAGACAAACAGGTGAAAAAAACACATAAAAATATACCTCAGCATGGTCTGTTTGAAAACGGTGAAAATTGTGTTATCCGAGCACGAAAGGCGAAACAAGTCAACACCTTGCAAGTTACAGGCCTTAACATTAATATGACACATTGCCTTGACTATCAGCTGTCTGCAGGTCACATTGACCTCAGCCACATCAAACAGGGCACACCTGTCTCAAGGTATTTGAAAAATACTATTTACTGATCTGTCTGAAAACTGATCCCTCTACACACCAAGCAAAACAGGCTACTTAATTAATTATTCCAATATGACTAAAAAACATTTTTAACTGTAAAGAAACACGTCTAGCAACTCATATTAAAGAACAAAATAAATTTGCTTAGTTAGATATTATCAAAACAAAACATGAAATCAGTCTGAGCTTAATGATTTGTCTTACCTGCAATGCGTAATTTAAACTGTCCTAACTGTCTGACAGGCATGGTGGCAAATGGCTGTACAGATGAAACATTACTGTGGTATCGCTACAAACCTGAATACTCGATCATAAATACAGCACTCCCTCCACTCAGTGAATGAAGTGCACACCCACTGAAAGTTTCATTCACTATACAGCAATACAAGCCACCCATACAACTTCGCGACAAGAGTTGACAAGAATTTGAAATCGATAACTTCAAGGTCTTCCGGTGCACGTTGTGACTAAGTCACACATTGTGCCTCTCTAACAAACTCTACAGGTTAATTTTGTGTCAAAGTCGTCCATTTGGGAATAAAAAAAGTCCTACCTCTGTCCCCATGTCTGTATGTTGACAAGGACTACCTGACCCAATTCTGCAGTGGTTGGACAAGGCTTGCTCAGCCAGCCAACTTCACACCTCAGTAAGCACTATTTAAGGCCCGAAATACACGACTTTTAACCTTAGCTAAAAACTAGCAGCTAGCCAGCTGGGTGTCCCCTGATAATGGAGGTGTGACGATTACAATAGAGGGATGTATTTTAACGATTGTCTCCGTTTTTCCTGCCGGCCTGATCAATAGAGCAAACAGGTTAACCCTATTGTGGCTGACACAGGTGATGAGATACAATATCGTTCAGACGCACGTATCGACTGGGCTTGTGTTTTTATTGGGGGCGACAGAGGGTCACGTTGATCGATATTGCTGACAACTTTAAATCTGATGAAGACGTTCGGTTAAGAATGTGATATTAATTTTTCGACTGACTGCTTCAAGATTGTGATTGTGACTTTGGGACATTGAGGTGAAATGCTGTCTTTAGGGGAAATTATAGATTGATGTTGAACATCTATATATATGTAGGTACTTAGTGACTGACAGAGGAAAATGCCAAAGAAATATGAAATGATTTCAACATAATTGAAGATTGTGTTTCCTGATTACACAAAACCCTGATTGATTATAATGTTCATTGAAGCATACTTGTGATAATTAACCCTTTCAAGGGGTCGGGAAGTGTGCATCGTCAGCTAAAATTCATTGATACACCATTACCACTAGCAAAAGAAGGGTTAATATCACACTCAAGTGAAAGTTTATATATAGTCAAAGGAGTCTTTGAAAGCAGGGTAAAATGTACAACTTGTCTTAAAATATTGCTCTGATGAATAATTATTAATTAATAAAATTGTCTTAAAATGTTTCAGGAATGGGTTTTATTCATTTTAAAATTGGAATATTTTACCTATAGATTTACTATCAACTTTTGAAATGAATTGTATTATTTACTCTAGTGAGTGAGTTTTGTTTCACACCACTTCATGTCTGCTTAATGTAGGAGGAAAGAATAAAGAGATACAGGTCCCAGAAGTTTACCACTTTTGTGAGTGAGTGAGTATATGTTTTATGCTGCTTTTAGCAATATTCCAGCAATATCAAGGCAGGGGACACCAGAAATGGACTTCACACATTGTACCCATGTGGGGAATTGAACCCGGGTCTTCAACGTGATGTGCAAAACCACTTTTGTGAAACCCTGAAGCATCAGAATGGTGCTAACAAACCAGGAAACATAATCAGGATTCAAACCCAGAATTATTGGTTTCTTGCAAGCACAACTTGGCCACCTATGCTTTCATTATTATTATATGCTTGTACTACAGCCAAGGTTAAACTGGAAGCAAGACATTGTGTAATATTCAAAGAATGCTTTTCTCATATACCTTGTAAATGAGTGAGTGAGTTTGACTTTCTGACACTTTTAGCAACATTCCAGCAATATCATGGCGGGGGACACCAGAAATGGGCTTCACACATTGTACCCATGTGGAGATTCGAACCCGGGTCTTCGGTGTGATGAGTGAACGTTTTATCCACTAGGCTACCCCACCGCCCCTCATATACGTTGTAAGGAATATCATGAACTTATCTGAAGATGTTATCCACAAATGCTTAGTATCAATCAACAATTACTCACTGACATTTGAGCACGGCATGTAGACTTGATAATTATCCTGACACTAATTGGAGGAACCTAATCAATAAACTGTCTCATTGAATCTGTCAGAATAAATAGATAAGATTTCCAATCACCTCCTGGCTGTCCTTAATCTTCATTTTAAATGACTACCAGAAGAAACTAAAACACAAAATTAAGCTGCAGCACATCTTGAGATTAAGATGCTTTTGAATAGTCCTGGCAACTGTCCTCGATTGCTCTATAAAGTATGCAATTAAGCTAGGTGCAGATAATCCATCAGCTGAAGTGGTTAACCTGTAATCTTACTTAACGCTGTAGGCTGTACGTTGGTTTGAAGATGCCATTGAGGCATGGATTAATGGAGGCAGGACCTCAACTCGCTGAAGCAGGTAATTGGGGTTTTCAATGGCGGTCGGTGGTCCGCGACCCCTGTGTATGTAATGTGTTATTACAGCTGGCCAGCAGGACAGGCTATGTCTGTCCAATCTATCAAAGAGCACAATACATACCAACATTGTGCCTATCAAAACAAATACTCAATTGAAAATGCTGACAGGTTTGTTTGCGATGGGTAGAGAGTTTGAAAGAGTCACGAAGACAATTACTGACAGAATCATGTGAAAGAGTGTTTGTCAGTAAAGTCACAGTCTCTCACAGTGTTGGTCACCGAGAGCAAGGACATGACCGCTGGTCAGTTAGCCTGTGACAAGTGAAAATCTAAAGAGACAGGTTGTTTATCCCCACATACTTGATAGTCTTCTCATAAAACACCAGCCTAAAACAACGAGGACAAGTTGGATTTGTTACTTTGAAAGTCAAAGTCGAGAGAAAACATAAGAAAATGTTTCATTCAGAAATTGTCGGTTGCACAGTATCAGCCAGAGAGTCAGAAAGACTTAGGAAGTCAGAGATTCGCAGAGTCAGAAAGTGACAGCCACTCAGTATCAGCTAGAGAGTCAGCATTTCTAAAGGAAGAGAAATTTCAATGTATAAAAGTTCACAATGTGACAGTCACAGAGAGTCACATTCAGAAAGTGACAGTCTGAGGGTATTGATCAGACATTATTCACAGAGATAACATTCAAGTTACTTGGTACCAGTCAGATTATCATGAACAAGAAATAGAATAAAAAAACCAACCCTAATCAATATCAATAATAGTTTAAAAAAAGTACATGATAAATGAAATTCCTTTCAGACAATATTAAGAGCAAGTTCATACAATTCTCTTCACACCTGACTCTACTCTATACAGATTCATATCAGACCTACACATCGCTAACTCAGTGTAAAATGACACATTTCCAAACACATCACACTGTACACATGACATCAACATCCAGTATTGGAAACAGCTCCGCCTACCTGACATCACACCAACACGTCCTGTATCCACGAACAACATTCAAGATGTAATCTACAAAAATCGGTATCAGTAATCTAAATCCCAACCCCTTCCGACATCTTGAACCTGGTCATAACAGCAAGGTGTATGACAAGACAAAGGCTATGGAGGTGACGTTCTCCTTCCCATCGGAGGCCATCGCTCAGCTCAGGTTCTCCTTCTAATCTAATTACCATGGGAAAAATAAACTCTGCTTTGAAGTATGCAAGATCCAGAAATTGCCGACCATGTAATGTTGCAAGTAAAATGTGTGGGGTATTTTTAATATGTCAGCGTGAAATATCACCATTGAAGTAACAAGGAGCATTGGAGGAGGTAAATGGAGCAGTGTGCTGGAGATTGGCCTCAAAAAACAAAGTTGCCGGACAAATTATTAATGAGTAACTCTATCCTACTGATAAGGGGATTGATGACTTCTTACACTATTCGAAGTATTGATACTGCTCCCCTGAGGAGGTATAAACAATACAGTTTTAGAATATATGAAATGTTCAAGTACATTTCTTCAGCAATGCCTGTATATTTCTATTTTCAATTTTAAAATCGCAATTTATATACATCTGTACACATCAGTTTAAATCTGTGCATATCAATATATATGCGATTTCATCAAAATATATCTGTGTATATTGGGCGTGTAATTCCAAAATGTTCATCAGTATTCCGTAAAGTATGGTTGTAACGAACTCAAAGGGGAAGCTAATTTTAGTTTAACACAACCATGGTTCATTGCATGCATTTCGACTAAAATATACAAGTAAAATAGTTTGTTAGATCAGTCAGTTGGGTATAAGCACTGAGAGACCATACAATAGTTTGTTATATTTACTGTACATCTGAGTATATCTTGACTACCAAATCTAAGATGTTCCACAATACATATCTGTATATATTTTGGCTTACAGTTGTAATATGTTCATTAGTCTATACCTCCTTATATCTGACAATGGGTAGCACAAATGACAGACACAACTATTTCCATATCCCGAAGGCTTGAAGTGAATATTCATCTGATAGGCTAGACCAAATAATTAGCCTCCAAGCACCCACTCCATCATAATTATCTTTCAGAATGAACTCATAAATTAATATTGTAGTCTGATTTAAATACAGTTTTGTGCTTTAATATTATCTAATTTATTAATGATTATCTAATGTTAGACAGCTCTTTGATTATGAAACTACTTAGGGATTTGAATTTTGAATACAACGAATAGTGCTTATAATTCATTAAAAGGAAACACATCTGTGTACAAGGATACCTGTGAAATATATTGTCATATATGACCAAAAAAAAGTGATGTACAAGCAACTTGAGATATTATTTATCTACAATGAAGATATGCCTTACAGTGAGTGTGCTGAATGTATAATGTGGTAGATGCATTGTACATAGACTTGCACAAGTCTTTAATGTAATAATTAAGAGTTTAAATGATTTATTTCTAAAAAAAATAAAAATAAAATGAACACATTGTCCCTCTAAATGACTGGCATCCTCTTATCTAGACTTGCCTCTTTAAAGGATAGAATTACTATACATCCAAGGGCTTAGCATTCAGCATATTCTGTCTCACAGTCCCTGAACCACATTATTTTCCCTACTATACTGCCTAGTCCTCTCTGCAACGCTAAAGCCCTAAATGAACAAGTCTTGATTTCTCCAGGTTCTGAATCTCTGGTCTCCCTGGGACTCCTTTTCAATTTAAATGGGTTTATTTGTTACTATTAAAATTATATATATTCAGGGACTAAGCATTAGTCTACATTCACTACAGCCTTGGAGCAAGGCTAATGTGTACAATGGCGACATATTTTCCTGTAAACATAGCATACATATACAATGTAGATATATTTTGATAAAAACATAGCACATATAGAAATGAAGACATATTTTGATATTCACAAAGCACAGACATATTTGACACATACACACTGCCTACCTCCACACTACTCACACATCCCAAGCTGGGTGGAACTTCAGGCCCCCAGGGCTTCCAGCTTCATAATGGCTGGAGAAAACTGTTTCCCTAAACACTATTAAAATTCCTTCACTGATATATGTTACACTTAAACGATTTAGCAATATGTCTACAATGTTATGCTGTCTTGTATAAATAAACCATGACCAAACTGCTGGGCACATGTGGACTGTATCTCTTACAGAACACTCAGACATTTTTCCTTCCTTGTTGACCAACCACTGATTAAACTGACATTTTCTCACAGACACTCACTAAAAGAATGAAGTGTTTACATTTTACAGTAAACACAAAAATAATTTCAGGCCTGGGAGAAATCAATATGATCCTGACATATGTCGCACATTTTCTATTAAAAATGTTGATTAGACTAACATATGTTTAAGTGTTGGGTCATGAATGTATAATACAGCATGTTGATTATAATGCTTTCATAGGAAACCACTTCGGCTAATTGGTTCGTAAATTTGAATAATACATTGACACCTGTGAGGCTTCCTAATGAGAATATATTGATAGGTCCCAGGGGCCAGTTTCACAAAGCGATCGCAGCGCTGCTACGACTGATGTAAGTCTATGTTAAAGCATAGGAGTTACGATCACCTTAGTGCTACGACTGTCGTTAGTCTATGTTAAAGTATAGGAGCTACGATCACCTTAGTACAACGATCGCTTTGTGAAACGGGGCCCAGGAATCTACTCTTGCTGTAGCAGGTGACAGAGTGAGTGAGTTTGGTTTTACACGACTTTTAGCAATATTCCTGCAATATCACAGCCGAAGAGAAGACACCAGAAATGGGCTTCACCCATTGTACCCTTGTGGGGAATCGAACCCGGGTCTTCNNTGTGATGAGCGAATGCTTTAACCACTAGGCTACCCACAGTGGTTTGGCTTGGTGACTTCACAGACTGCTTATCGTATATGAGCAGATTGATGCTCACAACATGGATCACAGGATTGTCAGGTCCGGAATTATTTACAGACCGTCATCATGTTTCTTTTATAGAGGTGACAAGTGCTTAAACAACCAAAATAATATCAATTTGCATTTTTAACATTAACATACAGACAAAAGTGAAATAAAACCTCAAATTCCGCTAACAAATTACAAACTGTTGCACTATGCCGTGGAATTAGTAAGGATTTGGTTCTTGATGTTTCTGCTGCAGTGTGTTAAATTCATGTGAGCCAAAACATAATTTCTTACAGAACTGTGACAAAGACTTCAAATCTGACTTTCACCTGAGCATATTAAATAACATTTTGGTTTAAAAAATAACAGTCTTATTTCCAACAACTGAATAGAGCCAGTCCCTCCCTCACCCACTCTTGAGCTGCATCTGCACTTGATGGACCAATGATAAGGACCTGAAGCCCTTATTTCTACCTGTATATAAATAGTTGTGTATATTGTGTTACTGGTCAAACATCACTACAGCAACAGAGTGTCACATCTCTCACAAATGGCAATAATAGACTGTTCCTGACAACTAGCCATATACTAAGGAAACAGTGACAGATAGAGTGTTCCTGACAAGTGATATTATACTAGGAAAACAGAACCACATTCCCTGACAGTCCAAATATTTATACAAATTCAGTGTCCACTCTGCCACAATTCACAGCCATGTACTCCTGTCAATCATGCAAGACCATTCATTTACATCCTTGACAGCTCAGGTAGTTTTTGTACCAGAAATTATTATGTACTTCATCCATTATGAAGACATAAATCAATTAGATATGAACACTTGCACTGGCTGCTTGTAACGAGCTATAGACACGATGGGCACTGACTGACAAATGGGGTACCTCCACCCCAAGTGTAAACAGGGTTATTGGAGCATCGACATCTGACCATTGGTCAGTGAAATACCAGTAGGGAAACTTGAATAAAACGAAAGAATGTTGGACATGAAACACTTAATCCAGTAAATATTAGTTAGTTTTGCAAATATTTAATCAATCTTGTGAAAATGCTTTCGAACACTTCTGAGTGGCATTCATTAGAACAGGCAGAGTTACTTCCCTTTAACTATACAGGGGTTTGCCTTGGATTCAGACAGTTCAACAAGTGTATTGAGTCAGATTGTGAATATTAGACTTAAACATAGTATGATATTTATAAATACGTGTATGCAAAATATAAAATAACAACAAAATGAATCCAGAATAGTCGATTTCTTAGCTTGACAAATCATTCCAGACTAAATTTAGATTCTAAGGTCATGAAGACGGACTATTTTAAATACATATAAGCTTTACATTTAATTTAATTATTATACAATAAAACACTCAAGAATATGATGAAGACATTTAAGACTGCAAATATACATGAAAACAAGTGGTTGAGGTAGAAATCCACAAATGATTGCTTGTACTTTTATTGAAATACTTAATTTAACATGATAATGAAATGTCCACCCAAAGTTATTTTAGAAAAATATAATCAGTTTTCACCCATATATTATCATGTGTTGCTGGGCTACCCTGTAACTGCCAATCACAGTCTACTTGTTTTGCAGTTTCTGCTTATCTGTAGTAAAAGGTTATTTCAAAACATGAAAAGTGTTCCTGTTGACCTACATTTGGTATCTTAATGAAGAAAGCTCAGAGATTATGGAATCTCATTTCAGGCTAATTGTGCATTAAATGTCATCAAGTGGCTTGTTGTGGGTTAAAGCTTGCAACAACAAAATGGGGCAGGTGTGTACCGAGTGGGTGGATGTTTCAGTGAGTGAGTGAGTGAGTGAGGTAAGTGAGGTGAGTGAGGTGAGTGAGGTAAGTGGGTGAGTGAGTGAAATGTCATCATGTGGCATGTTTTGGGTTAAAGCTTGCAACAACAAAATAGGGC
>VKKT01002087.1:5663-18364 GCA_008038995.1 Haliotis laevigata | reverse complement strand
AAAAATAAAAGAGTAAAATAAATCTGTACATTATATTGAATAGACATTGCAAGATGTGAGGAATCGTCACATTTTTCTGGCCTGTGGCAGAGGTACTATGCTGGNTTGCCGCATGGAACTCTGGGTAGGAGAGTGTTTCTGAGTATGTTTTAAATATTTTTATGTACAAAATTGCTGGCCTCCCCTAGTACATTTGTACAAAATTGCTGACACCCCCCCACCCCACCCCAACGAACAAAAATGGTGGGACACCACCACCCCGAATCATCATCACCAACCCTAGCCATAAGTAATGAACGGCCCCCTATATGGTGGCGGTCTATAAATATTCGAATCTGGACCAGACAATCCAGTGATCAACATCACGAGCATTGATCTAAACAGTTAGGAAACAATGACATGCATCATCTTGGTCTGTGAGCCTGGCAACCATGGGCCAGATCCCATTAGTCGCCTCTAACAACAAGCATAATGATCTTTTTTACTAACCCTTATATTGGAATCAAACTGTTATCATCTGTCTGTTTTTGACTGGTTTGGGCGACATTAATGAAATAATGACATTTCCTACTTTGTTCCAAAACAATGCACTACTGAACTTCTTGGGCGATTATACATCTGCGGTGAAAGAAACAGAAACCTGTACCTATTTATGATGCCTATTTATGATGCCAATACTTTTCCTTCAAAAATAACAGACAACCTCTTAATAGAATAAAAGAAAATGTTTCATTCAACACATAAAGGAGAAAAATAACAATTTAGGATTCTGGATGATAAAAAGTAGGTTTACCAGGTCTTTAATTCAAACATAAATAACTCCATCTGAAGTCTTTCCAACAGGAATTCATCCATAAATAGTTTTTTGAACATTAAGATTATTGTCCATGAATAGTACTATTTACCAGTCAACTATTTTATGCTTAACATAATCAAGCTTAACAATGATGACATAACATAAACAACATAATTATTCTGAAATATTTCCAAACTCCAAGTACATCATATAACTCAACGAACATTGAAGAGAGAGTGTCCTTGATCTGAGAAGTAAACACCAGACATGTGTTTCTGCCTATAAATAAATACATTGATAACTGTGTCCTATTACCCAAATCAGCTAGAGTACATCTTATCACAGGATGGCTGACCTATAGAACCCCAATAAAATACTGAGCCTGGCCACTCTAACGAGGGGCACCTGACAAGGTATATCCCCCATATAAAACGCACACCAACATTTTCTCCCAATAATCCAATAACCTACCTCAATCTAAGCACCTTGTGGATACATATGGCAGACCTATCACATGTTTCCGGGAAAATCTTTTTCACTGCGAAGTAGATAGGAGAACTAAATCTAGACCATTGAGAGAACATAACATTCATCTACAAACAACAGTGTTAAAATTTACAACTGAGAAACTAAATTCAATTCAGTTATGACTGAAATGATTATCAATTATCGCTGAAATGACTACAAATATTAAATTACTAGTAATTTGTAAAAAATATTTTGATGTGAGATAAATATGCTAAAAGTTATGACAAAGAATATGGCAGAATTTTTAATCTCGGGGTCAACAATGAGGACTGGTTGAAGAAATATAAGTTAGAAGTATGAGTTCGAATGACTGGATCAAGCTCAAGAATAAATAAAATGAATTTTCTGTTAAGATTTCAATCATGGAGACTTTGACTGTGGAGACAGAGTACCGCTTCAGTGACTACAAATATGACTCGAAACACCAGGTACTACCACGTACTACACTTCACAGCTTCGTATCAATACAACACAGTCTACAGTTTATACACCTGAGATAATCCCAGCATGTGTTGACATCGACCTCTCAAGTCCTAGATACAATACCTTAAAATCCTATGCACAGCAGACGCAATCCCGTGTGTCTCGAACCTCTGATTTGAAACTGACAGACACCAATTACTGCAACGGTGACCTTAAAAACTGCTACTGCAGCTACATACACCACAACGCTACCAGTGTAACCGACAGCTAACCAGCTCTAGACTTAGTGATGATATCCAATACAAGATAAACGCTATCCGGAAACCTCCAACTCAACATCCATTACATTGACCTGTTTATTGGGCCATGTAGACAAATGTAAACTTCACTCACATGGTGCAGGGATATCCATGGCCTATATAGACGACGTCCTGTCCTGGCGTCAAGCTCGAAGTAGATCTTCAATGTAGTGGCTAGTGTATAACTGACTATTAACTCGCTGTAAACATTACCCGATCGTGGATGTGCTATAATATGTCCTAACAACCCACGATAGGTCTCACCACTGCCTAGCTGTTCAACCTCCAGAGGTATTGGTCACAGATGAGTGACTTCCTATCCTTTACGGTGTTGTCAAGTGTGAAGCCCACGTCCCTATCGCTATTGATTTGAAATATACGTGAAATACTCAGCTGATGGACTCATTGATCAGAGGACCTGAAATATGTTACCTATTGACAGACATGTTTAATGTAGGTACGGCTTAAGTGTAGGCATGCAATTATGGAGTAATGTGATGATTTTTTCAAAATGTTTATTTCAGCGAGTTTGAGTCTTAAAGAAGCTTATGACCTGATGACAATGCGACAGGGAAATAAACGGACATAAACTGGGTATATGATAGTGTGAGAACGCTCTCACGACATTATGGGATGGCTATGTGGGTTATGTTTACTCTGTAATACTATATCAAAGTTAAAAAGCCAGACACACACAAAACTTAACAACCTTGCACATTTTGAAATAAAGGATTCTAGAAATAGCATCATTCGAAGGCCACAATAAATAAATTGTAAGTTTTTCATCAGAATTTGTAAAAAAATGTGATGTGGAAAAAATTCAAAATGATAAAAATTTAGAAATGAAGTTTTAGCCCAAAGAATAGGCATGGAACTTAACGTGAATTATGCAAGTTTACATCAAAGTATTTTTAGTTTTACTATCTGTAAACAAGAAAAATAAATATGCTACCTTTCAAAGAAATATGCCAGTTTTGAATCTTTTAATTTATATCTTGTTAACTGGTGTGTTTTTTTTTAAATTTTCACCTTTTCTTTCCTGCCTTGTATTTTTTGCCAAATGATTCAAGAGTGAATGAGGACCATAATACTACTTGAGACATCCGTATGTGGTAGAATGATAAATCACCCTTAAGTCTGGCCACACAGCTGATGGCAATTTTCTTTAACCTTTTGTTTGTTAAATGCATGCAGCAATATTCAACAATATGAAGGCAGCCTACAAATAATGAACAGGATCAACCAATCCAGTGATTAATTCTATCAGCAACAATCCTGACAGTTGCTGTACAGTCGGTAAAGCTTTACCACCCATTTCATTTTGTAACACTGATTTGTATAGGATATTAGAGGTTTATTCTAACCCAGGATCCCCAGTGAGCACACCTGAAAATCTTGGGTGCTGATACAAACACCGTTACCTTCAACTTACTATGAAGTGATAGTATATTAGATGAAATTTTAGTCCCATATTTGAATTGCTGGTGATAAGTTTTAAAATAACCATGTTATTTACATAACTTGTTTTAACTGGTCTTAAAAGTGTTTAAGTATTTAATAATTTTTAATTGATCATTATGCAATCAGTATGTAAATGGACAGATAACTAGCACTGTGTATGATGCCAGCTTTTGATATCGAAGCTGCTTCTGTCTTTGTTAAAGTTGCTATGACAGCCTTGTGCAAGGTGAGTGAGTGAGTGAGTTGAGTTTTACACAGCTTTCAGCAACATGTGGGCTTCACACTTTGTACTCATTTGGAGAATTGAACCTGGGTTCTTCAGCACAATGAGCGAACGCTTTAACCACAGGGCTACCCCTCGGCGCAAACTGTCTATCCCAGGATCAGGGTATAGACTCAGAAATCAGTCTTGTGCACAAGGATGGGCCACGACAGGCTATGCTGGCAGTCTGTGTCAAATCTCACATACAAAACATTTCCTCACCACACTGCAAACCCTCAGAGGGGAACAGACTTGCCATCCATAATCCACCATATAGTATCAGCTATCTATTTAAGATGGAACCAGCACATGTTTGTTTGCTGTGCAGTGCTGTACTCGGCAATATTCCAGCTATATGATGGTGGTCTGTGATAATGGTATGTACAGATCAACACAACTGGAATCCATAAATGTGCACAAAATGCATAAATGTGCACAAAAAAACTTCACAAGTCTAATCACCTGATTTTGTTGGTCATCTCTTAAAAACCAGTGATATTATTGTGGTGAATCTGGAATTTGAATCAGCACATACTGGCACAACTAAGGGAGTTAACTGTGTTATGGATTTCACCTTGACAACAACACGGCCCCTACTTTACTAACAGTAATACACTTACAAATATTGGTACAAGAAGTCTGGCCACCAGACCCTATCCCATCAGTTTAATCGGTTCAAGATCTGGCGAAGGTAATGTACTAATTGCCATCTTTACTCACACTAAACCAGCGATGTATCACGATTCTTGCCCACAATGTACATTGATTTCTTCTGAAAAATGACTCTAAAGTGACCTCAATCAGACTTAGAATTAATGGCATGATGAAAAACATATTTGTGCAAATGGCTTTCCTTTATCACCAGATCTAAAAGAACCCATGAATTAGTTATTTACCAAAGAAGATGTATCTTTGATACATCAAAGCTGCATATCCTTAAGTGACTCAATAGGAATGCATGACCTTCAACTGCATCCTGAGGGTATGGGTGACCCTGCTGTCAGGGCAGATAATTACAGTGCAGAGTTGTGTCCCTTTGACATGTCAGGATTTGGTGATGGTGGTTTCAAATTCTGTATGATCATGATCCTTTGTCAATCTGCTAGTTCTACATGTTTTTCAATGAATTGCCCTCCAACAGTAAGTTGAAATCAATGAAGATCCAAGCTACAATTGGCCTTCAGCAATCCATGCTTGTCGTAAGAGGCGACAAACAGAATCGAGTGATCAGACTCGTGACTTGGTTGACAAATGTCATCATATCCAAGTTGCAGTAGATTCATGCTCACAATGTTGATCACTGGATTGTCTGGTCCAGACTAGATTATTTACAGACTGTCGCCATATAGATAGAATATTATTATAGTTATGTGTGATATAGCTAAATACCTCACTCATTCCCTCCCTCAAAATAAGCTTACCCTAAAGCTCAAGGTCAAGTAGAACCTCTATAGCCACCATTGAACAAAGTTTATTACAAGTATATTTCAAATCAGTCAGATCATGATCTCCATAAGTTGATTTTATACCTATCAATAAATATATCGCTCTCCCTCCAATGCTGATGATAAAAAATGTTTGAGGACTCAGATGAAAATCATAGGTTTTACAAGATCTGTAACCACAAACTGTAAGTGTCACAGAGAACAGGTGAGAGGATGCATATATATTACCTGCTAAACAGCCAACAGATTAGTTTAATATTTCCATGAATAACGTCCATGGAAGGGTTCACATAAAAGCACCATAAACGACATTAATATGCGGTAAATGCAGTAGTGGTTGCTAAGTTTGTATAGTCAACCACTCGTGCGTGCTTGTGGTCACTTTCATGGGTCAGCCATTTATTGCTAGGGTCAGTTTACGTTGTACCGACAAAGTTTTATGGCTGTAGTCAGTTGTAGCTTCATAACAGGGTGAATAAGTGTCAATTTTCTGGATGAGAGCGTACACGGACATTACTAGCAATCCGTGAGTCAGAGCTGTACACCATTCGGGCAGCAAACAAATAATAGCCATTAAATATTTATATCCTAATTCTCAATACTCAAGGCTCAAACTGACGTGAATGTGTAGCAATGTAGAGTTCAGTGTTGAGTGTGGTCAGTGTTTTTTTTAAATGTATAATATTTAGAGATCTGTATTTTTTTAACTGTATGTCACACACACATTCAGAAATGCTCTAGCCCTTTTTGTAAATGATCGGTTTGGGTTCAGACAATCCAGTGAATGACATCAAGAGCATCAAGACCAGCAGTCTACACATATGGATACAGTGAAGTGCATCAATTAAGTCCATGAGCCTGGAACGTCCCTTGGATCCCCCAAACCAAAACTGTAAACCCCTGGGCTTGAAAACAACTGTCTCTCTTATCACACCTGACACCCTGTAGAATCCACAGAGACCTACATGAGGTACTGATGACCTAGCTATGTTCTTTAAAAAAAAAAAGTCACCTGTTTCTTGAAATCAGAAAGAAATGCATTATTTTTTCAAATACCTTCTGACACATAGACCCTGAAATATAATGATGGATAAGGTTAATTAAATAATGAGGGAACTCTCTGAAACAGGGAGGAGCGTAAGCTGCTACAGCTGAGGTAGTGATGGGAAAGGAATAGGGATGACTATTTAAATACTTATGTTCTGGAAATAAAGATACAAAACCCTTTCCATGTGCCTATGAAATCTCTTCTAAAAGTAGAACTGATCATCTCTGAAAATATACAACTCTGACAAAAGCAAAGATTGCATTTAAACTGAAAAAGAGCCCCTATGAATCTGAAGAAATCTGGACTTGCTTGTAAACCATTGGCATTTCACTCAGTGTTGGATCGAAGGGAAAATAATATTGTTCAGGGACTGTGAGAATGATTACTGGTTGTATCAGACAAAACAACCTCATGTAGGCTTGCACAAGTCTTTAAAGCAATAAACATAAGTATAGATAATAGAAATTATAGATTATATACATAATAACTAGTTGTCCATATAAAACACTGGCATGTCCCCGCTTATGTAGACTTAGCGCTACTCATTATAAGATAGAACTACTAAACATCCATGCCCTGTTCAGGGGCCGAGACAGACAGTTGATTGTCTGTATCAGATAAAACAACTCACATGTAGACTAGCACGAGTCTTTAAATAAAGGTTAAAAAAAAAAGAATTGTAGATTATATAAACAATAATAACAAGTTTTCCCTATCAAAGACTATCATCCCAGTACTGTCTCCTTATGTAGACTTGCCCATTATAAGATAGATCTACTACACATCCATGTACTTTATCCAGAACAGCCTTGGAGCGAGGCTACCCAGCATGGCATCAGGCTGGAGGTAACACGAGCACTCACCCATCAGCACCTACTAATGACTGTAATGTACTTGCACTCTGACTGTCAATGTTCATTACTTGCATGGGAGACACATCAAAGACTAATTAGTACCAGATCTGACACTGTAACCAATCATACGGTGGTATTTGTGAAACCAGCCAATCAGCTTCCTGCGATCTGGAGACCAGCCAATGAGGTGCTGTTGCACCTGTAGGTTATATATGAATGGGTGTGTGAAAGTGCTATCACATGGGGCAGTGTCAGTTTACATCAATGTGTTGATCTATGGGTAAGGGACAAGTCATCATAGACTTTCTCCTGGGGTCATTTGGTGCATATATAGTCAGGTACCGTACATTCCACATTCACAACTCCCATGGTTATCTGCATAACTAAAACTCATTGGTGTATCAGTGGTACCGTACATCCCCCATTAACACCACACTTGGTAATTAGCACATGAAAAAAAAATGTTACCTTTTAAAAAATCTTAAGTAATGTTCATCCCAAATTTCCAGATCTCATGGAAACCTGTATGAACTTACTCATGGTAACATTTAGCGAATTTGAAGTACAAAATACATCCCAAATTATCATGAAAATCGGTATAAGATAAACTGAAAGTGTCATTCAGTACAGTACTTCACAAAAGTATTGACTCTCATAGTGACATGTACACAACAGACTTATGGTGCCATTTAGTACATTTGAAGTACCATACTTCCCATAATATATCACCTCTCATGATCACCTGAGTGAGTGAGTGAGTGAGTGAGTATGGTTTTACGCCACTTTAAGCAATATTCCAGCAATATCACCTCGGAGGACACCAGAAATGGGCTGCACACATTGTACCCATGTGGGGAATCGAACCGGGTCTTCGGCGTGATGAGCCAATGCTTTAACCACTAGGCTACCCCACCGCCCCCATGATCACCTGCATCAGTCATACTACTAATATCCCTGGAATAGTAATGACTTTGAAACTTCCTGCTATATAACTTCTGTATACTGCCAGTAAA
Source organism: Haliotis laevigata (assembly GCA_008038995.1). Taxonomy (NCBI): domain Eukaryota; kingdom Metazoa; phylum Mollusca; class Gastropoda; order Lepetellida; family Haliotidae; genus Haliotis; species Haliotis laevigata. Next base: position 10,235 of record VKKT01002087.1, on the reverse strand, counting down.
TTAATAATTAACTAAACATACCTATTTCCCCAATCAAACCCAACACGCAACACCCAGCACAAGTTGGCACATTGTCATATCCTTATACTTGAAATGTAATCATTTTAAACTGAAAGTACACATTTATAACTTACACACATTGAAAGTAGATTAATAATTAACTGCACATGTTAATTTTCTCCATCATCTCACTGTCTGTCAACCTCCTTAACTGTGGTTGGTAGATCCCCATGTGGAGCTCCTCCAAAGTTAGTTATTAAGACCTAATTCTATCAACAGACTGCCGGTGAAGGGGAGCAATAAATAGTAAGGTGTGGGAATGTTTACATCCTTATTGCCTCATTATGACCTTGACCTAAAGGAATAAAAAACGGAGCAAATCTAATAAAACATTTTGTTTAAAGTTACGAGAGAACAGAACAAACCTTAAATACTCCAAGGCAATATGAAGGAGTGAGAATATACTCTGAAACATCGTCTTCCTCAAAATAAAGAATTTGAAATTAAAATTATTGCCTTTACGTGCATCACTTCTAAATGTCGCTCAATGACTTCAACACTTACTCTGCTCACCAAGCCAGTTGTGGTGATGCGTAACCAAGATAATTCAGAACAGCTGCATATCCAAGTGGCTGCACATCTGAGCCATTTTATACAGCTGCACATCCAAGTCAATTTTATTCCAAAGGGTATACAAACCAATTTCATATATCTGCTTGTCTGAGCCAATTTTACACACCTGTTTATCCAAGGCAAGTCATTACAGTTGCACATTCAAGATGGTTCTAAATTCCTGCTTATCCGATGCAGTCATCACTTCATATCCAAATCAATCACATTTGACTGCATATGCAAGACAAGTTTCACAGATACACATCTCAGTCGGTCACAGTCAGCTCATGGTCACACCAATCCTGATCAATTAGAGCGCCTACACAACATTGAAGCTCCTGGTTGTTTACAAATAATGCTGTCAATGGTAGCAGGATGACCGAGTCAGGAAACAGTCGCCACTGGACAACCCTACTCCGCAACGTTCATCCTGGTGTTTACAGCTGTATATCCCCTACTGTCTGTCCAATGGGAGTAGGCCTACGTCAGTGTATAACTGCTGTACATCCTTCCCACCTCCTGATAAACATCTTTCCTAGTGCACTGAATAACATCAACAATGTTTCCTTCTTTCTTCATATACCACTCAAAACAAGTTAAGGACCACCCAATTCATCATTTCATAATATGAAAGATAAATTACATAATATTAAGGGTTATCCTTAGCTTCTTTTGAGACATATATATTAAGATTACAGAATCGAAATATTAAAGAGAAAACATGCTACATTTGTTTACAAAGTACAAATTGAATTTATTAACTAACCACAAAACTGCAACATTATCGATTTTCAGGAAATTGTATCAACATGGAACTGTTCTTTTTCTTCAGGCATAAATAATTCAAATCCCCTCTTTTTAAAAATAATCTTATAACAATATCTGACTGAAGTGACAATTACTGACATTACCAAACAGCAGGAATGAGCGAGTATGGTTTTATGCCGCTCGCTTTCGGCATTATTACAGCAGGGAACACTAGAACTGGGCTATCCATCCCGGGTCTTCAGCACGACAGGCAAACACATGAACCACTAGGCTACCCACCATCCCCCACCCAACAGCTAGAATTGGAGACAAGAGTCCCTGGCCCATACTCAATCAGTGACAATAAACAGAATGCACTCACTAAAAATCTCATCTCACACATATAACAAATTAGTTAACTAGTTTCAAAAGTTTCAAAACTACGGTTAAGTAATCGTAAACTCAAAATTGAAACTGGAAGATATACAAAACCTGCAACCCCATTAGAACAACGTCTCTGTGAAATGTGCAGTGTCTTAGACGATGAGCAACACCATATAATATCATGTACCAAGTATAGCAAAGAAAAGGAATCACTTCTACAAACAATGCTTTGCTATGACCAAGAATTTACTACACTCTCTAAAAATGAACAATTCCTAATCATTTTCACAAACAGAAGTCCTGAAACAATTCCCAAAATATGTCATCATATTTACAACTTTAAATGAATTCTGTATTTCTATGTCATTATTCCACATGATTTCTAACAAATTGTTATAATGTACATTATTTATGTGTGAAATGTATCTATATTTCTTGTAAATGTTGTGTTTATATCTGTGTTTTATAAATAATATTGCCACTGTTTCTTCATGGAATGCTATGCAATAAATATCTTATCTTATCCATAAACACAACACGTCCTCACAATACTGCAATCCTCCTATTACCTTATACCACACTCACTCAAACTGAAAGGAAAAAGTATAAAATCCACTTGTACTACAATCGCAAAACATTTCAACGAATTCTTACAGCCTTTTTCCAGTGTACGTCATGAAATATGGAATGCACCAGGAATTTATTAATGGAAACAGCTTGCAATAACAAAACGTCCACAGTCCAGCAGAAGTGGGACAAGTTGGAGCAAGCTCAGCTGATATTTTATTGTACGTCTACAGTTACAGATTTGAATGTCACAAAGGTATGCAGTGTAATTAAGTTAATGTTTTTTACAAAGGAGCAACTGTTTCCTCACAAACTACATTTGTTGACAGGAAATGGGTAAATGATATCTTGCATGTTTCATCAGTTGTGTATTTGTCAGCATGGTCGGACATCAATAACAACAGACACACATGGATTCTACTGAGCGAGTGTAATTTAAAATCACTTTTAGCAGCAATCTTATGGCAATATCATGCTGGGGTGGACATGAAAATTGTACCCATTGTACCAAATTGGGGAGTCAATCCCAGGTGTTAGGTGTGAAAAGCAAACACTTTAACCACTAGGCTATCTCACTCCTTCTTGACTACAGTGAGTGAGTGAGTGAGTATGGTTTAACGGCACTTTAGCAATATTCCTGCAATATCACAGCAGGGGATGCCAGAATGGGTTTCTTACATTGTTCCCATTGAGGGAGTCGAACCCAGGTCTTAGCTGTGGCCAGCAAACACTTTGTAACCACTAGGCTACCCAATTGCTTCTTGACTACACTGAAAGGCTGCAGTAAGATTAGTTTGTTTGCCACACTCAGCAATATTCCAGCTTCATGATGGCGGTCTATACATTACAGCAGGAAGATACAAGGGACAAGGTGCAAGCACTTTATTATAAATATCTCAGTAACTAGGTTCTCCAACTGTATTAAAAACATTGTGGAAGTTATTACTGCTCTACTAGGAAGCATTTGTTTGGAAGCCTATCTTGTTGAGAATCACACCCACCAGCATACTGCACTTTAGTGTGCAGCAGATACAGCTGATAACAATGCATGTGACGCTACATGATCATAATCTGCCTGTTCTACTTGCATAAGCCGTAAGTGGCCTATCTACCTACTGTAACGCCATTGTATACACTAGGCTTTCTGCTAAATAAGAGACTGAGTGAGTGAGTGGGGTGGGGGGTGTTTGTTATTGTTGAATGTAACTGATCGCTGTGGGAAGGCAAGATACAAATTTAATCTCACTCAATCACGCCAACAACACTAGTTAGAAAATAATAAGACAACATTCCCGTAAGCTGTTCTTTGTTGTGAAACAATCTGAAATATATATTAGCATCCCTATCAAAAGTAAGGTACAGATGCCACAAAATAAATAAATAAATAAATAAATAAATGAATGAATGAATGAATGAATGAATGAATGAATGAATGAATGAATGAATGAATGAATGAATGAATGAATGAATGAATGAATGAATGAATGAATGAATGAATGAATAAAAGAATAAATGAACGAATGTTATGGTTTCCATTGAGAAGCATCATTATTTCCATACTAACCTGAAGCTCACAGCTCTCATCTGCTGATGAGACAGGTGCCCCATGACCTGATGAAGGATGACAAGTAATGCCTTTCTTACATCCTCACTGAAGTCTATTTCTGTGCTCTAAAGATGTGATGGGAGTAGCCCCTGTAGACCTGACCCTGATCCTCCTAGACCTGTCTCACCTGGGAGCATGACCCTGATCCTCCTAGACCTGTCTCACCTGGGAGCATGACCCTGATCCTCCTAGACCTGTCTCACCTGGGAGTATAAGCAGGTAATATATGTGGGTGGCAACAATCTTGTTCCCGATGAGTATAAATCAGCCCCGACAGGTGTCGATACCATCAGCAGCAGAACCAAAGGGACCCAACCGTTCCCTGATAAAGGCATTAACTGGTATTACTGAACACTGCATCATGTTACTGTTGGGGTACTTTTAAAAGCATTTGTTGACTGATAATTGTAAAAATGGACCTTGATTCTTCTTGATAAACTGCAGATTGGACTTTGAATCAGCTTATGGAGATTGGAGATTAGTTTATTGCAGGGCGAAGTCATTACTTGATTGCAGGGAGAAGTCATTAGCTGACACAGCCATTCCACAAAGTGATAATAAAGGAACAGCCATCATAAGTTGTAATGCTGAGATTGCTCTGGCTATCACAGGTCTATGTTAAGAGCAGGAGCTAAAACATTTGTAGCTAAGAGTGC
>VKKT01002086.1:68652-78853 GCA_008038995.1 Haliotis laevigata | reverse complement strand
TAATGTCTTATCAACAACCTATATAAATTATATATTCCACAACAAAAGGACGCATTTCCGTATGTCAAAGAACACCAGACGTCTAAAATGCAATTTCATATCCTGCCCAAAAAAGAACTCGGAAGAATGACTGGCTAAAAAACTCATTCATATCAGCTGTCAAGTATAGTGTATATGCTAGCAGGGATCAAATAGGCAGTGCTCACACGATAATGAGTAAATTGAAACCTCTAAGTTTTAGTGCACATTTGGCTGGTTAGAAGGTCACACAATGCATAGTCTGAGGTCAAATCCATATGGGTATGGCGACATTACTTGAGCAGTGATTACAATGGTTTCAAGTGTCAATTTTCTGTATGAATGGGCTATTGAAGTCGGACTTTTACACACTACATTTGACATTGAGATTTTCAGCCAAGAAGAATGGCAAAGCATTTATCAATTTATTGATCATGGTTTGGGAATGGTCACATAAAGGTTTGGATAATTGATCAGTTAATGTTTTGTTATGGCCACTGTCAAACCCTTCAGAAAATGCTTTATATAGTACCTTGTTTCAAAACCTTGGATTTGTTTCGACCACATACTAAAAAAAATACAAGTTGGGCTTCATGAATATGTTGAGGATATTTTGGTAGTGAAAACTGAGCATGCAATTTCATGAAAATAACCCCAGAGTGTTGAAATGGTTAATGACCCATTACTTCTTTTGTTCAGTATATATCTCTCGGCACAGGTGAAGAAATGTTTTTGCATAAAAATGATAGCCTGTCTGCATAGATACTTATCTTTTCCCAAGACTGACATTTTCAAAATCCTGGTTGTATAAACTTTGTGTGACAAAATATTTTATCAAATCATATAGAATTAAGCTCAATTAGTAAAGTAATAGTATAGGGATTTATGGCGATTGACATACTAAGCACCTTTTGTTGGCAAATTAAGAAAAATTTGTTTTGTTAAATATTGAGACTTTTTAAGTTATCACTTAATCCAGATGTATTTTTACATAGAAATTTAAGTTTGGTGCAAACTAATAATGTTCAGATATGGATTAACAAGCCAAGCTAGCCTGATGCGATATGTGCCCGTGTAGATCCCGGTTGTCATCAATCCATGCTTGTTGTAAGAGGCGACTAATGGGATGGTATGGTCAGGTTCGTTGACTTGGTTGACACACAGATAAGATATTATTTTATTTAAGTGTCACATAATATACATTTCTAAAACGTGTCAAAAGAAAACAGTTAAAAAGTATACCATTCGGCATATTAGGGATGTCTATTAGGGATACATTGATACTTTTTCTAAGGCGATACAATTATCGATACATTCAAAACTGTATAGATATTATATGTTTATGTATCGTTTASATTTTGCAATTGTATCATGTTTTTTGATGTTATGAGAGTTATGTAGCACTGAAGTGAAGTATATCATGTATGAATTTGGTATGGTAAACCCCCCCCCCCACACACACACACACACGTGGGGCTGCCGAATGATAAGATTGATGCTCATGATGTTGATCATTGGATTGTCTGGTCCAGACTCTATTATGTGCAGACCCCTGCCATATAGGAGGAATATTGCTGAGTGCGAATGAGAAACCAATGAGATACCATGGCTGGCGCAGTTTGACAAACTCTGAGTTTACAAGTAATTTCTTTCATCCCCTTAATGCCTGCAACCAGGCTGGGCAACAACAAGTGCAACAGTTTAAATATACTAACTTTCTGGGAATGAGGAGGACTGGGATCGAACCAAAGATGGTGCTTCATCTACAGTCGCATAAACAGCAACCCACAGCTGCTGTGTCGCGAGAAGCAAACATGATACATGAATTGATCGACATTTGAAAAATATTTTTACAAAAAATATTGGTTGGGATGCAACTTAAGACCATGTACCCCACTAGTGACTGAATCATTTTAGTTGGATGCCATATTTAGCAGGATCCTGTTAACATCTGGATTAGAACTGATTTTCACCAACCCATGATTGTCGTAAGAGGCAACTGCTTAGACTTGCTGACTTGGGCGATGTATGTCGTGGATCGATGCTCATGATGTTGATCACTGTATTGTTTGGTCTAGATTTGTTTTTTACCGACTGTCGCCATATAGCTGGAATATGGCTGAGTGCGGCGAAACACAACAAACAAACAAAATCATTTGAGGATTTTGCATCACATAAGGGCAGGGAAGAAGGGAAAATAACGTGGTAAGTCAGTGAATATGATTTTACGCCACTTTAGTAATATTCCAGCATTATAACAAAGGGGGACACTAGAAAGGGGTTCTCATATTCTGCCCATATGAGAAATCAAACCTAGGTCTTCAGCGTGAAGAGCAATTGCCTTTACAACGAGACTCCCGAGACTCCCCCACGGCCTCACTGTTCAAGGACTGTCAGACTGACTGATATTTCAGGTTAAGATACATTCCTTTGTAATGAAAATAATTGTGATTCATAACATGCTTGGAATTTAATTCGGTAATCATCATTAATTTCTTCAATTCATATCAATATACTTACAGTCAAAGAGATTCGGACTCTAATTTATTTGATTAATCATCATTAATTACAATTCCTATCAGCTACGATTATCAGGAAATGTCCTCAGTGTCAAGTTCTTCAGTCTCTCTGTGATCTATCTGTTCTTGCTAATGAGAGAAATGCTTAAGGGGTACATGCATCGGATGAAGACTTTACATGCTGATCAAACATGTTTAATGGGCGTAGAACGTGAATTACTTAAATAGAACCAGTTTATCTTCATTTCAACTGTGACGACACAGTGTAGAACACAAAGTGTTTGAAGTTTACAAAACTGGCTCTACAGCAGTAGTTTAACCCTTGCAATGGGTTTATTCATGAAGTGGGTATATTAATATTTTTAACAATATCTTGATAAAGGAGTGTCATATTTTTAAGGCAATTCTAAGTCTTCGGTTGAGATGCTTTCAATGGACCGACCTGGGTCACTGTGACATTAGTAAGTCCAGCGTGACCACCCTTGTTAAAACACGTTCCTCGGGGTCAGTTTGGTTATAATGGATGTCAAGTGACCTGTCTACTCAAATAGACTCGTCCAACAGGTGCCCGTGCCGATTTTCAGACGACAGGTGTCATTTGAGCGAAATATCCATCACTCGAACACACTATGGACTCAAGGAAGATATGAAGCGAATATTGTAACGACTTGAAATGAATAAACGCTGTATGTGTTTACTGTAAACATTCACCTACTGCTCTCAAGATTATGGCTGCCGATTTTACAATCGGTCACGAATGATCCATAATCGCGGGGCGAACGGGTGCACATTTTGTGACCCCTCGACACCGTGACAGATCACGCTCTGCAGTCACACTCATGAAGCTACGTACCTCACATTATTTCAAACCAACGTCAATCAAACACTCATCAAAATATACTGCCACATGGTATAAAACGTATTACACAGAACCAAACTTACCTCGATCGAGACGAGTCAAAACTAAAAAGTTTACTCCAAACTTGAGTTGCGAACATCCAAGGTAAATCCACGCGTCTCGCGGTCGTCTCTGCTGACATAAATAGTATCCTGTGGTCGGTGAGATACCGTGGGTTGGAATCGGGGAGTGGTAAGTTGTGACTAATATTATTGTCGTGGAAGGAAGTATTCCCCTATGACAATTCTGCTGCGACAGTCTGGAGTACCGCCAAGTGCTGATATCTGGGCCAGTCCATTCTGGGAACAGGGGGAGAAGGTTTGAAATGAAGTCACGTCAACGGCTCTGGAGGAATGTTTCTGCCATGAATGGCCCACTTTTTGTAAACTAAGAAGGATGTCAGCGGATAATTAATGATTAACGTACACCAGGTTATCTTTATATATTTAAAATATCTTCAAAAGTGGCTCATAGTATAAATAAGTTTATAATGAACACGCTCATAGATAGACCGACTTGCGGATATATATCGAACTGATCTGTGAGTCCCGGGCACTTTCTACATTGTATATGTTTTAGTCGAAATAGGTATTACTAACCCTAGTTAAAGCGAAAAAGAATTAGCTCAAACTTTGAGTCCGTTAAAACCGTATTTTAGACGTTTTACATATTTGGATCTGCTCATTCATTTGATTTCTCTTCCAAAATTTTAACGCGAATAAAAATATTATGAGTCAAAATATTAACATTCTTTGTTTCTCATTAAATGTGTAAATTTTTTGTTAAACCCGGATTGCAATGGGAACAGGATTGCTGCGTCTTACAACAGAGTTAATGGTTTAGCCCACTGGACTAAGTGCCCGCCCGGAGAGCTGCAGATCGGTAGTTCGATCCCAGGCCCAGTCAAACCAAAATATATATAATGAGATAAAACAACGAGTGAACTGTGGTATAGTGTCTCCGTGGACTTGCCCTATAAATTCGACATGTTGATCGATCGAGATTAATGCAAACACACACGCATACGCACGCGTACGCACATCTCAAGGCGAGCCTGTCTCCGTATATATGTGTGTTATATATGTGGCCGTAGCGATTGTTGAAAGTGTAACTGCATGGGATTTCAGAGACTACAAATGAATAAAACACTTGTTAAATATCAAGGACTCTGGTCGGCACTGAGGGCAATATTATCTTGGGTTATCTCCCCTGGTTGTTGACTAACGGGACGAATTTATTCGTCCGAGAAGTTTCGGGAAAGAGAGTTACAAGTCCCTATGTATATCATAGGAGCGATACGTGCGAGATTTAAGAGATTTCGACCTGAGTATCTTCACCACGTTGTATCGAACCTTGATATGTCGAAGTCACTGTTGTCACGAAGCAATAGCTTATAGTTTCTGCGTATTCCCCCGTCATCAATTTCCCGATATGTCAAACCTTGCATGGATAACCGGGAGGTATAAAATTTACGTAGGTCCCATCAACTTCGACACAAGGGGTGTTGACTATGCAAAAAATTACTGAAATTCTCCTAGCTTCCTGGGTGGTGGGGTAGATCGTGTGCTCACTCTTGAAAAAGGGGTGGGTGGGTGCATACTTCATTTTCACCCGTTTTCAGTGGTCATTTAATACACTTTCACGACAAAAAAAAGGAGGGGGGGCGCACCCTACACCGCGCCCCCTCCACCCCACCCCCACCCCCTGAATCCGCCTATGATACTTACTCTCGGCAATTACTTCCTTTGAAATTTGAAACAACCTCGACAATTCCATCAAATATGTCAATTGTTCGTTTTTCTCCTCATCAATCTATTATTTTAATACTTTATTCATCTATTGTTCGTTCAATTATCCCAGCAAACACTCTTTTTCAATATCAACTCTACATTCTTTTTAGCTTAGTCTGAGACTACAATCTAAGTATATCCCCGAACAGACAAACAGATGCAAACACCATTTCCCCACCAAAAAACAAAAAGCAGTCACGTGCCGGTGCATGCAGGCGTAAATTTAGATGCGTTTTGTACTGCCACTTTTTATGCTCCCGAAATGGAACCCACCCACTTTTATTCAATATGTCTGCCGTGCGTGGCGGCTGACTGGTTTCGCAGTTGGAATGAACGGAAGTCACTAGACAGGATCGCAGTCTATCTACATCAACACAAGAAAGATGGAGATTATATTCCTCACATTTCACGATCCGTTCTTTATTCTTTAAGGTGATCCGTCAGTTTTTTCATGGATAATTTCTCCTCTGCGGGCACCAGGTCTCTGCTCTGAGATGTATGATCTGCCTACTAGAATTGTTGTTGGGCAAGGGTCGACATACATGGAGTGAGCGAGTTGTGTTTTATGAGTGAGTGAGTATCGTTTTCCACCGCTTTTGTCAATATTCCAGCAATATCACGGCGGGGACGCCAGAAATGGGCTTCACATATTGTACCCTTGTGGGGAATAGCGTGACGAGCGGACGCTTTAACCATTAAGCTACCCCACCGCCCCTTGTGTTTTAAGCTGCTTTGAACATCAGTCCAGTTAAATCACAGTGTGTCAGCCTGTCGGGAAAAAACAATCTCCCCCTCCCCCTCCCCGAAATCTGAGACATCTACCCCGGTAGTGAAACCGTTGAGCAGGGGTATGGTTCTTAAAAAGCTGGAAACTTAACCAGGACGAACTGGGATTCGAACCCACGATTAGAGGGTTCTGGTGTACCAAAGGGACGCAACTCTGTGTAGCGAATTTTGACTGGACCACCTTAAACATCCGAATACATAATTATAATTTTGATAGAAACGAATGATTACATTTAAATTACAAAGGATGTCCAGTGATGTGGGAGATTCTGAACCTGAGGAAGTGTAGACTTGCTTCATTTAGGTTAAGCATTGCAGAAAGGGGTGGGTGGAGGGAAATTATGTGGTTAGGGGACTGTGAGTGAATGAGTTTAGTTTTACGCCACACTCAGCAATATTCCAGCTTTATGGCGACGGTCTGTAAATAATCGAGTCTGGACCAGGCGATCCTGAAATCACAAGCATGAGCATCAATCTGCGCAATTGGGACACGTGTGTCAAACAAGGCAGCGAGCCTGACCCCCAGATCCCATTAGTCGCCTCTTACGACACGTAAGTATGGGTTACTGAAGATCAATTCTAACCCGGATCTTCACAGGTCCAGGGACTGTGAAAGAAACTAGGGCCACCTCTATAACCTTTTGGTACAACTTATTTGCAAATGTTTCCTTCTTACCACTTCACAAATTCTTACAAAAATGGTATTACTGTTTATATAATCGCAATGGTTTATGGAGTCAATGGCATAATCTTTTTTCCGATTACACCCGTGTTTTATCTTTTTGTTATTAATCTTGTACATATTACATTATGATTGATTACATTATGATATCGCTGTTTCTCATTTTAATGTCGTTTGATTTATTCCCCAAAAATGACTTCAAAACTGGTTAAGTATGATTTCCATCTTAATGTGTCTCTTACTATTTAGTTTTAAACAACCCGAGAAGATCCGGGTTAGAATTGGTGTTCAGTAACCCATGCTTGTCGTAAGAGACGACTAACGGGATCTAGTGGTCAGGTCCGCTCACCTGGTTGACGCATGTCCTAATTGCGTACATCGATGCTTGCGCTATTGATGACTGAATTGTCTGGCCCAGACTTTTTTATTTACAGACCACCGCCATATAGCTGGAATATTTCTGAAAGCGGCGTGAAACAACAAACCAACCAAGCTATCAATATTTTTGAAGCATGCATGTCATAACGTAGATTTTATTGGCGTTTCAGTAACTTGGGTTGCGCTAAATTTTAGAGGGAAAATCCCCCGAACGTCGATACAAGAATGATGAAGCATGAAACTTATTCCGAAAAATACGACCAGTCAGTTCAACACTAACATAGTTTCGTTTCAAAAGGAATGACACAAACGATTAGAGCAGAGTAGGTTGATGTACAGGGTCATAGTGATTAAAACAATATGCAGAATGAGTTTATACAATAGATGAGTTGATGTACACTGAGATGGTAGTCGTGAGTTGAAGAGAGTAGGTTGATGTACACATTGATTTGTTGTGATTACAATACGCACAATGGAGCATAGGAGCCAGCTGGACGAGGTATGGTGGATTACTGGTGATCTTTAATTAGGTGGTGAGAGGCTGATGAGATAACCTAAAACATACATACAACGTCGCACTCTTTGCAATAAAGAAGTTGACAAACTTGGTTTTCCTTCATCTATACAACTTCTAAAATGCCTCTCAAAGAAGAAATAATGCTATTGACGGTGGCAGATTCAAATACACGCACATGCGTTTGTTTACATAACGGCTCTCTGAGACCCATCCTCGATAATCGCCAGGGTATTCGTTACGATCACTCTCCAGTAAACCCTGGATGCATGCACGGCTTGGGGGCGATGATTTTATTACCTCCCTTTGCTGGGTTTTTATCCCGTCAGATGCCTACGCTGGGAAGTTGAGCGTACCAATCACTACTCACTTTCACTACTGAAATCATCTAACCGTTTTAAACTTGACAACACAATTGAAGCAGAGGTACTCTGAAAGAAGTAGACGGAGTTCTTTCATATATTTTTTGAAAGTTTCAGATCTGTGAATTTGTCTTTATTACTTCCCCAAAAATCTGAGTGGCACTGCGAACAAACCATCGCGACTACGACCGCTATCTTTGTTGACACTGGCAAGCTCGGTTGTAACGGYGGCTTAGCTGATTGGCTACTGTGAGAATGCGGAGCCAGCCAAGGGAGTAATAAAATCATCGCCCCTCAAGCCGTGGATGCATCCAGGGTATATAGGAGAGTTCTGGAGATTATCGAGGATGTCTGAGACCAACTGAATGTATTTCAGACGATCTTGCGGGCTTGTTTTGGAGATTGTTCGTGCGCTTCTAACAGTTTTAGGAAATATATTATAAATCGCTAAGAGTTTTAAAACAATAATATTACATCTGCATATATAACTATTTTGTTCACATCTCTGGGGATATTTTGGGGGTCATTCATAATTGTGTTTAGAACATTCTTTTTAAAATTCCACCTGGGCATCAAGGTTACTGGAATATTCAGTTTGAAGAATATTTTAAAGTCATTTTGGAGTCGGGAGTTCTGCTTCGGGATTTATTGTATCTGAAAAAGTATTATTTCATTTTGTATATGCAATAAAAGAACACCCATTTGTGATTCTTAAACCGTATTTAGAAATATATATTGGGAAATATAAGTTGAAGAGCTGGTAATGATTGCGTTATAATATGTCTTTTAAAAATATGTTTATCCCCTTCTAATTACTTGTATGAAAGAGGTTTAATAAATTAAAATGAATAAGTAAAAACCAAAACAGCAATACAATGTACGAGTGCTATGTACGGGGACATTGCATATCATTGGAATCAACCAGGAATACAGTTATCGTTCTTGTTTAAAGTAGTTCTGGTGTTCATGCGCCAATATGAATTCCTTCCAGAGAGGCACCAGCCGCTATTCGGCTTGTCGCGTAATAACAGGAATTGATCACGAATGGTTTCATGGAGTGACTCACACCACTTTGCATATGCATTGATTTATGTAGACTTATTTAGACAAATTTAGATTTAGGGTCGTTTTTTGTTGTTTAATACCGCACAGCTGTATGGCGGCGGTCAGTGAATAATAGAATCTGGACCAAACAATCCATTGATTAACAAGCACGAATATCGATCTACGCAAATATGATGTGTGTCAACCAAATCTGCGAGTCTGATCACCCAACCCCGTTGGTCTCTTCTTACGACAAGCATGTCATCGTATCCCAATGTTGTAAATCGATACTCATAATATTGATCACTGGGTTGTCTGGTCCAGACTCGATTTGTTACCGATAGGGCTGGAATATTGCTGAGTGCGACGTTAAACAACAAACATTTTGGAGAAGAAATATACTGACTAAACCATTATAGTTCAGGTGAATCGCTTTCTACAATAGGACCTGGGTCAGACCCGTTTTGTTGCAAGATATGAGCCAGGAGACCTAATGAGTGAGTGAGTGAGTTTAGTTTTGCGCCACACTCAGCAATATTCCAGCTATATGGCGACGGACTGTAAATAATCGAGTCCGGACCAGACAATTCAGTGATTAACAGCATGAGCATCGATCTACGCAATTGGGATATGATGACATGCGTCAATCAAGTCAGCGAGCCTGACCACCCCAACCCGTTAGTCGTCTCTTACGACAAGCATGGGTTACTGAAGATCAGTTCTAGCCCGGATCTTCACGGGTCCGAAGTTCGGTGACTGAAATAATATTGTTCATAACATCAACCACTGGTTTGTTGATAGATTTCATACCTGGATTATTGCAGGTGTTACATCAAACACAGGAGGGTATCTTCCAATCACCTGGAACGGGTAGTAATACTACTAATTAAACAACATGAACAACAATATTTCAGAGGGAGTTCACTACTCACTGTGACTATAGACGGAAGAAGCAATACAGATTTCACTTGCGCTTCTGCAAGATAATGGACCTCAGCGTCCATTTTAAGGTCGTTAATTTATCGCCACGTGCATGTATGCGTATGTGTTTGTAAGTGAGCATATGCGTGCGTGCTTGCGGCGTACGCGAATGTGTGCAAGTGTCTGTCCACGCCAATCCCACAGACCCTGGAATAAATATAGTCTAATACGTCTGGAACATGTGGCAAGTGTAGATTACCACAGATCCTGAAATAGATATAGTCTAATA
>VKKT01002086.1:32616-46866 GCA_008038995.1 Haliotis laevigata | reverse complement strand
ACCCTACACGTGCTCGATAAACATCAACATTGTAAATTACTGTAGGCGTTTTCCCACACAAAGCTGACAAGTATAACTTGGTATTACTGAAACTTAGTTCAAATCGCCGTTAAATAACACACTCACTCACAATATATTCTTGAAGATCCGGGTTAAAATGTATCTTCAGCAACCCATGCTTGTCGTAAGAGGCGACAAACGGGATCAAGTGGTCGGGCTCGGTGTCTTGGTTGACACATGTCATCGTATAGATCGATGAGCATGCTTGTTGATCACTGGATTGTCTGGTCCAGACTCGACTATTTACAAACCACCTCCATATAGCTGGAATATTGCTGAGTGTGGCGTAAAACCACAACCAAACTAAACCATAATATTATATAATCACGCTGTTTAATGGCGGGACCCTGTAAATATTCACATTTCGGCCAAACGCACCAGTAAGTGAACTAAATACAATAAAATGTAAATTTTCCAATGGCAGGGTTGCATTCAATCCAGACTTTTCAAATTTTAGGGGCACGCGTTTTATTCTTGACAACACTGTGTATCCAAGGTGACCTCCCCATAGGTCAAAGTGAACGCCAGCCAATGACATGAGAGGTTAACTCCCTACACTGAATACCTACAATGACTGGAGCTTACGGACTTATTCAGAGTGTTGATCAAGACGTACTTTCTGTTACGTACTTCCATAAACCAACATTTGTAGATAAAACTACGATTATAACGAACTAGAGGTGTGTATTGCCCCAAATTTCGTACTGTTATATATTGCGATACTCACTTCTGTATTACGACACGTATTGCAATATATTGTGAAAGAACAGTTATTGAGATCTGTCCACTTGGTAATATTCTTTTACCTTCAAAATGAATGACAGTATATGTGAGTAACCATTGTGCATTGTGCAGCTTCTTTCAAAGTTAAAAAAGGGAACATCCAGAACATTCTATTTTAAAACAGCAGGGATCCACACTCACTAGAATCTTTAACAGGCCCTCCGGACTAATGGATTTTACATGTCACTAGTCCTTTCCTCAAAATACTAGCCCTACGCTTTATTATGAAAACAACTTTCAACAAGTCTTTCTTTTAATTCTAACTGCTGTCCAAAGGAAAGTTAACGCAGATATATGTATGATTTCTCATTTCATATATATGACAAATTCAACTGAAACTAGCTTACNCCATGTCCTCCATCGACCCACCCATACTACTTATATACTTTAACTTCTTTAGACAACAAAGGATGTTGAATTTCAAATAATTTAAAGAGTTAAAGAATTTACTGTACATATCGGTATTACTCAAGTAAAATTTAATTGAAGTCACAATCATGTGACATGATCTTAAAGTGCACATTCTAATCAAAACGATGATTTATGCCCCTTTGTCTTTGAATGAAAGTATTATTAACATTACCTATTTCATGAATGACGTTTCGTACACATTCACATTAAGAAATGATGTAACAAAACACTCACGATGGGCAAACGTCGCTCTGTATCGGGTAACGTACACCTTCTTTACACTAAATAGAATAATGGAAAAAAAATGAAACATGAGAAATATGACGTTATAATAAAATAGAAGCCTACGTTTAACAATCAAAATATCAACTCGTGAAACATTATTGCTATGTCATACACCATTTAAATTTTTTAGGTCTAATCCAGCTGTTGATAAATACCAGAGGTGTGTTTATCATATTAAATTTATTTCTAATCTAAATACAAATTTACACACTGAAAATGTCCATATAAACCACGAAGGAGAAGTAAACTCCCGCTATTTTAATCAATTTGTAAGATGCCATAATATCACCTATTCACCTATTTTCTTTTATATTTTCATTTTTACGTAATAAGAAAAATATTATATAGATTAATTAAATAATTATGTTTGGTCGCCTATTCACCTGATAACATGGCACAACATTAGGAAATGCCTCCGTTTTCGAAGCTCCGTAGGAACAAAACTCTAGAAGATTCCATTTGATGGCGGGTATTGTTCCAAAGCTCTAATCATCAATGTGATCATAGTGACCTTGCAAGGAGTATTTTCGCTGTTGTAAGAAGCGATTTTATTGGCTAAAGATTGGTTTCTAATGACGCTTTTTCACGACAGTCTGCTATAAGGTTCGTGATTGGTAAATATCATGCCCATAAGCCAATCATATTACAGCAATGGATACCGTCCTCATAAACGAAAACGTAATATGCTATTCTGAACGTGTTAAGCAACAAATAGCCATATACACGTAAATGATCGAACTAAGTGGACGTATCGTGCTAGGTATCGACCGGTGACAAATATTTTTTATGCAAATGTTTTTTCATTAAACATCGTGTCCGAGCATGAAGATCGAGGTGACGAAAGCCCAGATATCATTTGACTTACATAACATGGTCGCACGAAAAGATTGAAAAGTAACTTAGATGTACGTTTAACAACGTTAATGAAAACTGTCGATTTTGTTCATTAGTTTATTCAATTTTAATGATTTCCTTGAAACGTCAATACTTTGCTCTTTGACAATGTTTAAGGTGGACCCGTTGCCAATCATTTGGAAAGACTTCCGCCCAATCCCAACCCACTTACCACCACCCATATTACCTGAATATACATATATATCCTTTTCCTCAGCATTAAAATTTAGGGGGTATATGCCGGAAGTCTTACGTGCGGTGTTGAATGTGTTATAATTGAACAAATAAATGTTTGGCGGTATACCGGTACGTCATAAACGTATCGCGATACGTAATTGTTACAATTTCGTATTGCGGTTTACCGGTACACCGGTAATACCGTGCAGCCCTATAACGAACATAAAGGGAGCACTAATTTCAGTTGTACATAACCGTAGTTCGATTCTATTGGCTTGGAAAACCCAAATAGTTCGTTATATCCGGTAGTTCGGTATAGTAGTTCGGTAGTGTCCGTTTTAACGTAGTTCTCGGTAACTGCACATGATCTCTGTCACTATTACTGAGGTTTTAATGCAGGGTTTACCACGTGGCTATAGTGAGGATAAGTTATGAGGGCGAACTTGGAACCCGGGTTATCGGATCCTGGCAGAGACAGCGTGACTGCTGTTCCTTCACCCAGTTGAAACATACTACTTTAAGGTATCCCATGAAAAGATTTCCCCCCAATATTTTTAATTCATTTAAGCGGTTTTACAATATTGCACAGATCTTTCTTGACAGGGATAGGTTCATTTTCCATTAATAAACATGATAGCTTATTGTAGTAGTTCCTTCGGCCATTTGCTTTCAAATAATCGGATACTGTTGGTTTGTTTGGAGATGTAATCTTCAATAGATATAATGGCCATGGGAATTTTCACAAAAACTATCAACGTTCAATGCATTTGTTTTAAAAATATTAATGTCAATGTATCTTCGTCAGCTAGAAGAATATGATTCAGAAAGGTATGTCCAGTATCAATACCCAACAGTATCCGCCCAAAATATGAAAAGTTTACATCAATATGACATGTTTTCTGTATGTACAATTCCAAGTTATTCCAAAACACTTTCACACGTGTACAGGCAACAAAGACATGCATTATACTCTCGGGTTCAAACTTACAAAAAAAGCAAACGTTGTTGTCTATCAAATTTATTCTTAACATTTTTTTTGGTAAAAGCACAGTTATAAATGAATCTATATTGCGAGTCCAGAAGCTTTGCATCCTTGGTACATTTTCTGTAGTTTGTGAAAATACTTTTCCAAGGTACACCTATGTTACTATGATTTTCCCATTTAGAACAAGGCGTAGGCAAATGATAATGCAGAGATATAGACAAAACATCATAGAACATTCGACAGCCTTTTAATGGAGAGATCAAACTAAGAGCAGATGTGTGTAACGACAAATTAACATGGCTATGTTTCACATTATTTTTTGTATCTGTCCAAAATTTCGGAATATTGTTAATTACTTGTAAGACGTCTTGGAATGAACTTCTCAAGTCATACCTCTTTTTAAATCCTGCAAAGACTTGAATTTTATGGATACCTTTTGTACACCAATTTCTTATTATAAAATTAAATTTAAATTGATGCTTCACAGTTGTTCAGCTAAAATATTGTCGAAATTGTTTTGGTCATTGGTGAATTTAGATCTATACCTTTTCCAGGCAGTGAAAGAATCTTTCCAAAATGGATTTACAACAGTTGAGGAACTGTCAATGTTTGCTCCCAGAGTAATTAAATCCTGAACTGGTACATTGATTGGGTTGCTACGATTGATTTTACGAAAGCTTCTCTTGAGAGTTGCAATTATTAGAAAATCTATAAAAGTTTTAAAATTAGTCATTCTTAAGCCACCTTCACTGTAATCCGTCTTCAAATACTCCCTTATAATCTTACCATTTCAAATGAAATTGAAAACGATTCTCTCTATTGCCGTAATAAGTGATTTAGGAGGATAGGGTAAAGCAGAAAATACATGTGCCAAGGAGAGAGAGCTAAGGTTTTTGAAACAGTAATTTTGCCAATTATTGTTAATGTCATTTTTTTAGTAGATTCCGAATTGCCTGTATTTTGTCTTTGTGTTTATGGTCCAGAGGTTTTCGAGCCTAGCGTTGAAAGTTGTGGATATAGTCTGATACTGCTGCCAAACATTCCACCTATCCAGACTGGCTTTGTTTTTTGTAAATTAATTTTAAACAAGACATTTTATAAAATTTTGTTAATGTATCCATAGAGGCTTTAAGACTGAGCTCAGAAAAGTTGAGTGTCATCAGCATATTGTCCCAACTTATGCTCTTTATTATGCAGACCGATTCCTTTACTATCAACATTTTTTCTGATCATTATACCTAACATTTTAGCTTCCAACAGGAAGAGATATGGAGAAATAGGGTCCCCCTGCCTACAACCGCTTAAATTTGAAAAGAAATCAGACCAGTGTCCATTTTGAATAACACAAGATCAATATTGACATCCATTTCAGCATTTATGACCGAAGCCAAATTTCTTTAAGACAAGAGCCACAAGGTTTTAAGATACAGTGTCAAAAGTTTTTTTTAAGTCTATTAAAACTAGAAGACCATTTTACCTTTGAAATTTGGACTCGAATAGAACATCATGCCGTAATCTTATGTTTTCTGTAATACACCTTCCAGGTATGAAACCTGTTTGATTGTTGTGTAGTAGTAGGCCTAATGTTGTTTTTTAATCTATTGGTAATACATGAGCTTATTAATTTCTTAATTTCCTTGTTGTTTGATACATGTAATAACACCCCTGTTCATATTATAGTTAACTGATTGTTTGCACATGTTTGTTTGATATACCTACACATCCAGTGTTTCAAGTGAGGCCAGAAATCATAAACTCACTTTAAAAGCCATCTATTCCTGGGGTGTTAGGGTTTTTCATTGACTTCACAGCTAAAGAGATTTCATTCAACTCTAATTCTTTTTCAAGAGTATCCTGGAGATATTTCGGTAAACGTTGGAGTTTCCAGCTCTTCAAAAATTTAAACTAACATCATCAATCTCATTTGAGGATGAGTAACATTGAGTATAGGTTTATAAAAAATATTACCGTCTGTGATGTATTCTCCAGTATCTAGAATCAACTGATTATAGTTTTGTTTGTAAAGATCCACCTTCTTCATACCACTTTATTCTAGTTTGAAACTGGTTTCTTTTCATTTCTATTTCCTTGAGTTGTTTATGTTCCTTTTTATGTTCAGACAGATCACTTAAGTGCGATTCATTAATATTTTGTAGATTTCTTCTAATATTGTCTTCAGTTTCCTTGACTTTATTCTCCAATGTATTTAATCTAATATATTTTTCACTTTTCAAGCGTGTAGCATAGGTAATTGATTTACCTCTAATGTTCAGCAACAGGGTTTCCATAAATAAACACTCATCAATATTAAGAGAAACATATTCATCATTCATTTCAGAGTCGTTTGAAATTCTTCTATCAATAAATTCTTCTTTAATTTCTGCATGACACATGTCATCGGTTCCCAATTGCGCAGATCGATGCTCATGCTGATGATCACTGGATTGTCTGNTCCAGACTCGATTATTTACACACCGCCGCCATATAGCTGGAATATTGCTGAGTGCGGCGTAAAACTCATTCAGTCACTAGTTTCTGCAATAATATCTTTAACTAACTTTACATATTCTTTATCATGGAGAAGAAAAATGTTCAATTTCCAGTAACTCTTGCCATGAAAAGTATTGGTGGTCCTGAGAAATATATGTCATATAAATAATTTTTTGTTTGCTTTCGTAAAATATTATGTGTGGTTATAGACACGGGCAGCTATCATTGGTATTTATTATTGGACTGACGCCTACGGGCAACCGGGAGTGGTTGAGAATGTCCATTTTATCATCTCAAGTAATACCTCTGAGTAATAAAATATCAGAACAGCCGGAACTGAAAATATCCTGTATTATGAAGGGATTGTTGGGTAGCCTGATGGTTAAAGCGTTCATTCTTAACGCCTAGGGCATTGGTTCAACTCCCAGCACTGGAACAATCATCCTCGATAATCTCCAGGGTATACCTTACGATCACTGTCCACTATACCCTGCATGCATCCACGGCTTGGCCCGATGATTTTACTACCTCCATTGGCTGGCTTTTTATCCAATCAGGTGTCTACGATGGGAAGTTGAGCGTACCAATCACAACTCACTTTCGCTACTTAAATTATCTAACCGTTTAAACTTGGCAACACAATTGATGCAGAGGTACTCTGAAAGATGTAGAAGGAGTTCTCTTATATATTTTTTGAAAGTTTCAGATCTGTCAATTTGTGTTTATTATTTCCCCCCAAATATGAGTGGAACTGCCAACAAACCTTCGCGACTGCGACCGCTATCTTTGTTGAGACTGGCAAGCTCGGTTTTAACGGCTTAGCTGATTGGGTACTGTTAGAATGCGGAGCCAGCAAAGGGAGGTAATATAATTATCGGGCCAAGCCGTGGATGCATCCAGGTTATAGTGGAGAGTGATCGTAACGTATACCCTGGAGATTATCGAGGATGACATTGTGGAACAATGTGTGAAGCCCATTCTGCTGTGTCCCGTCTTCATACTGCTGTAATATTGTTGGAGGCAAAATCCATACTTACTCCACAAGTGTACATGGCGCAGTTGGGTGTGAGAGAATCCCGTCATCGTAGGTTCGAATCCCAGATGGTGTGAATGTCCATTTTATCATGGAACATATGTTATATTTGGGATTGCAGTTCTTTAGTAAAGTACAAATTCTAACCAACACACTCAGAGCCAGGCACCTAATCGCCAGGACACAAAGTCAGCCGCCTAACCCGATTAGGTGCCTGACTCTGAGGGTGTGGGTTCGAATCCCGGATGGGTCTCATCCCAAAAAGGTACTACAATTTGCATTTGCGTTAGGACTGGTTGCGTCGGAGGCAGTATAATGTGTGTGGGTTATTCATGCTTAACTGCGGCACGGTATCTCAGTGAGCTAGCACTATAAAACTAGCTTAAGTCTGGGCTAGTACAAGCAGCCACACATACACACGCATGCACGTGGTCATATGAGCGAAATATTCTTAAGTATGACGTTAAACCCCATTTCACCTCACCTCAGATCCAAAAATATGATTATGAGAATAGTCCAAGTACGATCTTTAATACGACCGAGTGGGTGAGTTGTGCTTTTATCGATATTTATACTAAATCACGGCGTCGCACATTCTACAGAGGAGAATCGAACCCGGACCTTCTGCCTTAACAATAACAACAAACACGTTCAGAATCTTGTTCAAATTGCAGATGTATTTGTGTGGACAATCAAACACTCGTTCAAGTTGGACGCAGAGGCCTGCTTTAAGGCACAATGTCACACATTTCCGACAATATTTTGGCCTATATTATAAATATCATTGGGGCATATGCACTCATTTTAGCTTCCTATTGACGCAATAAAAGATTTGTTATCCCTTACGACTTGCCTGAAATCGATTACTGAAATTTCGAGGCGAACAGCTTCCAAACAGAGAACATTTGCCATATATGGTATGTAAACAATTGCTCCGTGCATTGAAAACTGTCGCACGCGGCGTTGTCAGTGTTTGCCAAACTTGTTTCAGTTACAAGTTGTGCGTAGGATATTCGTAAAGAGCGCTCTAAGGGACATAACTCTATGGGGTTCACTTGGAACAATGTTCGGCCGGTAGAGGGAGCGAGAGTTAATTTAATGCAACGTTGCATTATTTAATTCAAACTTTTTAATTTCATGTTGTAATCTAAATGCGTAATTATTTTGGGAATAAATTATATGGTAGCTTCTCCGAGGACTTATAATCAGTATTATTGAGAGAAATGCTTTATTTATTTTTGAGAAATGTGGTGTGATATAGTGTCTGTAAGGGACCAACTGTCAGGAATTGGTTTCATAAAACTGACTTGCCTAAAAACAAGTAGTTGACAAGCCAACGCATTCCTTTTCATTGTCATCCCAACTTGTGGCGGCGGGACAACGTCGGTTGTCCGTGAACACCCCACTATTACATGTCGCAAACTCGTTGCAGGAATCGCAGGACTGATAATTGCCATTCGACTGACCGACACATGATGTAATACACGGGTTTACGTAAGACGTTGGGCTGGTTGTTGTTGCCGAGGTAGTGGTAGCAGAAGTCGTTGTAGCCGAGGTTGTCGTAGCACTGGTTGTCGTTGATGGTTCCACGCATGTTGTTGACGTCGTCTCGCAGCGGTTGCTGTTGTTGTCCCACACCAAGGTAGGCGGGCAGTCCCGGACCATCATGACGTTGTTGACGCAGGTGACGTACTTCTTGCACGTTTGACACCACTGATAGTCTCCAAGAGTTCTGCCCGTACAACTCGTGATGCATGGGTTTACGAAAGGGGTTGGGCTGCAAGACAAAAGAAGTCAAAATGAAATTGCCAGAACGAGGTTCAACGCCCGAATCAACAATATTCCCCAGAGTCAACAATATTCTCCAAAAAAAGTAAGGTAAGAGTTCCTCCCCTTCCCCCATTCCAAATAATATGTATAAATTAACACAACAATTACTAGAGAACTCATAAAAATAATTAAAAAACCCCAAATTAATTCCAATATATAGGGTCCAACCATGTTGTATGATAAGGGCCCTAGGCACGGAAATGTTACAAACACATAATATAGGGGAACGGAAGGAACTCTTTCCAAAACGAAACACCCTCTCGCGTCACTGGATTGTTTGGTCAAGTGTACTGCTGTAGTACTGATGTGCGGCACCAAACCAAAGATTTGGGTTCGATTACCCACCTTGGTACAATGTGTGAAGCCCATATCTGGTGTCCCCCGGTGTGATATTGCTGGGATATTGATAAAATTTGTGTAAAACTGACCTCAGTCACTAACTCACTCACCAGACTGATCAATATTCATCATGTACTCACAACTGTCTTCACTTAGGGCAGCTGATGGGTTTCACCAAAGTGGGATAGCATGGAGGTTAAAGCGTGATATCGCTGGAGTATTACTGAAAGCGGCGTAAAACCATACTCATTCATCTTCATTATATAACCTCCGTTCATTACGCCGAAGACCAGGGTTCGATTCCCCACATGGGTACAATAAGTCCATTTCTGGCATTCCCCCGCTGTTATATTGCTGGAATATTGCTAAAAGCGGAGTAAAACCATACTCACTCACCTTCATCATGTAAACTCACCTCGTTTGGCTAGTCGTGGTGGCGCTAGTTGTCGTGGCGCTGGTTGTCGTCATACTAGTGGGCACTGTGCAAGTCGCGCTTGTAAACTCGCACTGTTTGAGACTGTCATCCCAGATTTGACCCGAGGGACACTCTCGCCGATCCCGCAGCAAACCATTATCACACGTGGCATAAAACCGACATGACACACAGGACTGGTAGTCACCGTTGGTACGTCCGCGGCAGCTGGTGATGCAAGCCGCTCCTGTCGACCTCTTGTCTCGAGAGAGCGCTGTTGAAAACAGGTGAAGGTACTTTAGAATAATAAGCGAAAATTTACTTAAAAAGGAGACTCAGGGTACGGATCTGTCGTAACTATAGTTCATCATAGTCTTACGAATATCGTAGCGCTACGAACGCTTTGTAGATCGGGAACCTGCTTCTAAAGAAGTCACCTTTGTGGCTAGAGCAACCATTGTGCAACTCAAAGTAAGGATTAGTTGCACGGTGCATATCTACCCACATCTACAGTGCGTGTGTGAACATATTTTTACGCCCCCTACAGCAATATTACAGCAATATCACGGCGGGTGACACCAGAAATGGGCTTCACACATTGTACCCATGTGGGGAATCGAACCCGGGTCTTCGGCGTGACGAGCCAACGCTTTAACCACTTGGCTAGAGTAGCTTGGTGTTTACGA
This sequence comes from Haliotis laevigata, assembly GCA_008038995.1. Taxonomy (NCBI): domain Eukaryota; kingdom Metazoa; phylum Mollusca; class Gastropoda; order Lepetellida; family Haliotidae; genus Haliotis; species Haliotis laevigata. The sequence goes on along the minus strand of VKKT01002086.1, from coordinate 36,481 downwards.
AAAGCCTGAAGTGAAACCCACGAGAACAGGTATGGCGCTGACAAACCTAGATCGTGTTGTCACCAAGGGACGTCACTCAGCTACGTGTGAGCCTCAGATGACTGGATCGACAGTTCCCTGTTATAGACGCATGGAAACAAAAAAGGGAACAAGTGTTCCTTTATTCTTTTCCAGGTTTCTTCACAAGGTATGTATTGCACTGTGGGTGAAATTCAGGAAATGAATAACGAACACTAGTACTTTCTTGTGTTCCCTTATTTCTTTTCACGAGTATATATGTTTGTGCGGCAAACTGAACATTTTATACACATGTAGGCATTGCCTTAAACGTCTGCGTGAAATGTGAGTTTATTTATCGAAGGTATTTCATTAGGTTTTGTAAGGCAGTTATGTGAATGTATTTCTGTTTTTACTGGATATTTGTTTTGTTGTTGCTAAACAGTATACTTGTATTGTACTGGACCAGACAAAACCAGTGATTGATACTGTAAGCATCGATCTAGGCAGTTAGGAAACGATGACATGCGTCAACCAAGTCTGCGGGCCTGACAATCCGATCCCATTAGTCGCCTCTTACGACAAGCATGGGTTACTGGGCTTAGATTTTCGAAGCTCTCTTAGCGCTAAGATAATAATAATAGGCCATTTATATAGCGCCTTTCCATAGTCGTAAGTGCCATACATTAACATTAACTTACGACTATCTTAGCGCTAAGAGAGCTTCGAAAATCTAGGCCCAGAAGATCAGTTCTAAACTGTCTCTTCACGGTTCCGTTCCTGAAGAGGTGTGTTGGAGAGGGATTGAGAGATTTGATGAAGATCCGTACGTACCATTTCTCCGCATGATGGCGCAGTGCGTGCTCACGGTGACAATGGCCAGAACTAGCAATGTGTAAACAGCAGCCATTTTGTCCGATATCTGCAATAAATAATTTGTGCTAGTGTTAGCATTGAACAAAACCAATTGTTCAAATAATCGAAAAACGCGTTTTTTTCAAAAGTGGAACACCGATTTTTGATTCATGCACAATTAGCCGAATACATAGGGCCTGTAAGTCCTGCGAGGCGCTACTTCCGGTACGAAGCTGCTTCCCGGCACCCTTTGCACCATCTTGCGATATGCGAGATGATGCCCAGCTTATTTCCGGTACCAGATGACCGGTGACAGGTATATATTCAAGAACCACTTCTGGTTCCAAATTGCGCTACTGCCAAATCTGAAATTACTGGACTGGACCAAGTGTACAGCCATGCTTGGCTGTCACAGCTGTTAACAGTCGTACTAGTTGGCTAACTTGGGGATGGTTAGATCGGAAATGGGTTATTCCTGCAAGAATTATCAGTTCCTTACTGTCAACTGACAACCATGAGACCATTCGAAAAGGTATGACACGTTGTTTGTCACCGGAAGTACTATGGTTTCGTGACGTACTCGTGCCCTATACAAAGTGAATATTGTGACAATATTCCACATCGAAAATGTGTATAACGTACACGGTTGTAATAAAACAACAATCGTATAACTCCAAACAAAGTAAAGACGAGGTAGATATTCCAGGCAGATATTTACATATTGTGGCGTGATAGGACAATTGTTTATATTATTCGCTCGACACGCCCATAAAGATAGTAGCCAATCTTCGGAGTGCAGCTGACCTGACTGGCAAATACCATCGTATCCAATAATTACTAGGCCGATAACTGTAATGTTGGGGTGGGGTTGGAGGGGGTGAGGTGAGGTGAGGTGAGGTGAGGTGAGGTGAGGTGAGATAGTGTGGTGTGGTGTGGGGTTGGGTGGTGTGTGTGTGAGGTGAGGTGAAGTGAGGTTAGATGAGGTGAGGTGAGGTGGTGTTGTGTGGGGTTGGGTGGTGTGTGTGTGAGGTGAGGTGAGGTAGTGTGGTGTGGTGTGGGGTTGGGTGGTGTGTGTGGAGTGAGGTGAAGTGAGGTGAGGTGAGGTTGTGTGTTGTGCGGTTGGGTGGTGTGTGTGGAGTGAGGTGAAGTGAGGTGAGGTGAGCTGGTGTGGTGTGCGGCTGGGTGGTGTGTGTGTGAGATGAGGTGAGGTGAGGTGAGGTGAGGTGAGGTAGTGTCGTGTGGTGTGGGGTTGGGTGGTGTGTGTGGAGTGAGGTGAGGTGAGGTGAGGTGAGGTGAGGTGAGGTATTAATCCGGCCTTAGACTGGTTTACTGGTACGATACCCTCCTGTAACATCAGACGCTATCCACTGAACCACGCAAAACAGAACCACTGCACGTCGCACAAAGTCACAACACAATTTCATAGGTGGTCATCATTTTTTCAGTACTCACTTAAAAATAGTTGAGGGTAATTTTTAAAGTAGATGAGCACAATCTCATAATATCTCCCAAAGATATTCATCATCAACCCAGTTTCGTTCGTGAAGGTAGGCGGTGTAAGTGAGGATGGGTGTTAGCCGATTTTAGCAATATTACAGCAGTATCAAAAGAGAAGACACAAGAACCCATGTGGGGAATCGAACCCGGGGCTTCGGCTTGACGAGCGAACGCCTGAGCCACAAGACTACCCATCTCTCCCTTCAATGTTTCAGAGTGACGCAAATGTAGATTTTACTAGCGCTTCTGCAACGTACTGAGGTCCGAGGAATGGCGGTTCGTGTCTATTTTACGGACGCATATTTTTCACTGTTATGTAAAGTGTAGATAAACCTAGTTCAAAGGTCGCACTTAAGTATCACCCGTGAAGACTCGGGTTAGAATTGGTCTTCGGCAACCCATGCTTGTCGTAAGACGCGACTAGAACGATCGGGTGGTCGGGCTTGCTGACTTGGTTGACACTTGGTCGTATCGTCTACAGATCGATGTTGATCACAAGATTGTCTGGTCCACACTCGATTATCTACAGACCCCCGCCTTAACGCTAGAATATTGCTGAATGCGTCTTTACCCCCCCAAAAAACAAAACCAAAACTTACGTACCAGCTGATCCTGTTCGTCTGCTCCTCGACAAGGTACCCTCCTTGTGAAGGTGAATATTCATGTTATTTATATATACATAATTCCCGCAGTTTTTATCTGACATTCAGTTTCATTGTTCCCTGCCCATGAGATAGGCATCAGTTACCTGTACGATAAAAACATGCGTTCCATCACCCGGGGGGCTTGAAGTTCTAGAACATGACTCTTTTGGAGGTCAAAAAAGAAGGTACAGGAACCTCCCTGAGGTGTTTCCCCTGCCTAATGGGGTAGTTAAGTTTGCGTATCTGTGTATCTGTCTGGTTAATGGGAACAGAAATAGTGTTGATCACGCCAGTGTGTTCTGGGATTAGGGATGACTATTGAGGTGGAAACAACTGTTGCAACATACTATTACTTTTTCTCCTTGAATTTGAAGTAATTTCCCAAATGAATGTATAGTTCATATGAAAAAAAACCAAGTTGAAGTGGTCTCTCTTGATAACTGACGAGAAACTTGAAACTCAGATCAACAGTTAACACATAAACTCAGTGAAGCTGCAAGTCTGCACCCAAACATCCTGTATTTAGCGCTGCGCATTTATCAACGGAAGTCAACTACTAAACTATCGATAGTCACACATACTATCGATGTATCGATAGTTTTTCGTTTCTGCCATCGATTAATTGCTATCGGAGACTCAACAATTGCAATCCATCGATAGTTCGATGCATCGTTACAGCCCAATATGGGATATATCGTCGATGAGGAATAGGCACTTACTAAGTGAGGTGGTGAGGTGAAATTGGGTGTATCGTCGTGCTTGAGAATATTTCGCTCATATGACGACTTGTATGCGTGTGTATGTGTATGTTCGGCTGCTTGTACTAACCCAGACTTAAGCTGGTTTTATAGTGCTAGCCCACTGAGATACCA
>VKKT01002085.1:71967-83399 GCA_008038995.1 Haliotis laevigata | reverse complement strand
TGATATTGCTGGAATATTGCTAAAAGCCGCGTAAAACCATACTCTCCTATCGACCAATCTCATTCCATCTCTCATATCACTAGTAATTGCTTCAAGCGAAATGGAGGCACCCAGTAATGACTACTGATTGATAAAATCTGAAAAAATTAAGAAAATTTTGACGAAACAACAATGTTGTTGTTTTTTAGTCCAGCAATTGCTGGAATACTGCACTACTGTTGTCTTGGTTACAAACTGGATGTTGATTTTGTAATGCATTCTTGATTGGAGTATGCATAGATTCAATAGACCAACTATAACAGCTCACAAATTGCAGCGTAGTTTGGCAAGGTCGATTTTATAGCCAGTTAACTCCCTTTGGTAATGGAGGATGCTGCGACTGATTTAACTCAAACATACTGAAAGAATACACTTCTGCTGTGACTCTACTGTGCTTTATTTTAATAGACAGAGAATGAAAATATTTTTCAAAATATACAGTTATGTAGCTTGTGTTTCATGATGTCAGTCTGGTTCGAATACCCACATAGGWACAATGTGTGAAGCCCATTTCTGGTGTCCCCTGCGGTGATATTRCTGGAATATTGCTAAAAGCAGCGTAAAACCCAACTCACTCACTCACTCATGATGTCAGAGGTACAAAATAGTTGAGTATTTCAAATTTCAAATTTTATTCTAAATGCTACTTTTTTAGCTGAACTGATATAATTCAGCCTGGTGTTCTAAGATACATACACTCAATGTATAAGCCCACATGTTGATGAAAGTGTATATTGAATATGGCCAAAGAAAGAGGTTGAGTGAGTCAAGTTACCATGGTTACCAAGCTATATTGTACATTTTTTTATCCATTCTTTAACAGAGCTTAAATTTGAAACGTATCACATAGACACAAAATATTTTACTTTCAAACCCATACACTTTTAGTGTATGAAGAAAAACGTGTTGATTAAAATGTTTTTGTTAACTATAGTAACAGGACCCAAACAATATGACCTACTTATATATATATTGAGGTTTGTTTGATATGAGAATAATGTTATGCCATATTTTGCATGTAAATGTATTTACTGTACATACTGTTTGTACATGTTTGAGTTTTTGTGATAATGTGCATCTGCGTCTTCTCGACCCGAATATCATGTTTATGAACTGTCTGTGTGAGAAACAGTTTCAGTATAGTGTAGCTTGGATAGCTTCTGTTGATATAAATAGTCTTATGTTCTGGAAGCATCTGTCGATATATGAATGGTCTTAGGCCAAATAAAAAAAATGTTGTGGTTCCGATTACAGCTCTATAAAACTTAGGGTAGGTAGGTAGGAATTTAAAAAAAAATCTTTTACAGTGTTTTTTAGAAGTAAAGTACAAGCTAATAACACATTTATCAATGTGTAATTGTTTATTCAGTCAAGCTTGCGGCCATCATGTCGACTTCTCTACATCCAGATGTCTGTCAGTGCCGGCAAAAAACATTGGTGTCTGAACGCTTATTTAAATTCATACCGCTTAAAAAAAATACAGGGTCGGCACCAGAATTCAAGGGTCGGTCGGGTAATCGGAACCACAACAATTTTATTTAGGACTTATGTTGACTTATGATTAAGTAAACTCATGATTATGATGAACCTGCATTTTACAATTAATGTACTTCATATTTCGCTTCCTTCATGCACACAGAGCAAGAAAGTAACTTTAACTATATTTAGTTCATGCATAGCATAAAATTTGAAAGTTTTAACTTTTCTCATGTTGTATTGAAATACGATTAGTAAGGGACAAAGTTTAAACATTATATGTATCTAGTGATCTGTTTGTCATGTATATCATTGTCAGTTTCCAGCACTACTGAATGACTGTGTCCATTGTGTTGTAGTGATACTTTGTGTGATGGTTTTAGAAAAGATCTCAAGAACCTTAGTAATGTGGACCCTGGGTAAAGCAAGACACCTCAAATGTGAGGTATTGAGCTAGACTCGCTCTCTGGTACATTGAGTCAGCTAGTGTGGGGTTTTACAATCCTCTGATTCAGTGGCTGCATCCATGATGTTCCGTGGTCCTCATCTTTATCATCATGCTGATGTAAGATTTGACATTGCAGGGATAGATGTTTTCTGTCATTCTTTAGGGTATATCAAGATGTATTGGTATGCGCTTCAACATACAAGTGTGTCCATAAAGAGAATATTTTTAATCCGTCTCAGAATTTGATGAATGTCATTTCACTTTGTAACATATGTTATATTTAGGATTACACCTCACTTAAGTACGGATTCTAGTAGGGTTGAGTCCCATCCAGGATTCAAACCCACACCCTCAGTCAGCCACCTAATCGCCACACTCAAGGTCAGCGGTCTAACCCACTTAGCCACTGCAGCTGGGAAGCTGGCTGACGTGTGCTGGCCATAAGGTGCCTGACTCTGAGGGTGTGGGTCAAACCCTAGATGCGACATAACCCAGCAAAAGCACTAGACTCTGTACTCTACTGAGAAAGTAATCCCATATATAACATATGTTACGTTTGACAACATTCTAAATGGCATTGTGTATTTATGTCAGGTCACTATGATACACAATAATCAGTTATTTAGGAAGGTGGTTTGACCCTTTTCATCAAGACTTCAGTGTCGTAATCCACAGCTGTATTTTAGGAGACACGGGGAACACTTTATTTACTTGTATGCCTGTGGACTGGCATGCATCACTTGTTCCATATCACAAAAATTACTTCCACAATATTTTGTAAATGCCACAGAGATCAATTTAGGACAGTATTTGCCAATTCAATTCTGTCAATGCTATTTGACCTATGATGCAAGGAGTTTCAAACTGGAATCATGAATTCAGTACAAGTACAAATAGCCTTAACTTTGAAATTTTTCAAATGAAAACAAAAAAGAAATGTAGGTTTGCAAAATGCAAAATGTTGCAAAACATAAGAAGAATTTTTTGATCATCAAAATCTAACTCTTTTGTTTCATTTACACTAACGGGGCTTTTGGGTAGCCTAGTGGTTAAAGCATTTGCTCGTCATGCCCAAGACCTGGATTCGATTCCCAACATGGGTACAATGTGTGAAGCCCACTTCTGGTGTACCCTGGCGTAATATTTCTGGAATATTGCCACAAGTGGCGTAAAACTAACCTCACTCACTCATTCACACGATCTGTCAAGTTCAACCACTGAACTAAACTCTTGATTATTCCTCATGTTCATCATAATGGAGATGGAAGTGTGGTTTTGATGATGAAGGATAAATTCCACTCAAAAGTCAACATGTATTCAGTGGGCACTGGAGTCAGTAAATTGCTGATTATTTTTACTTTAATCTTTTCTGAGCAGTATATATAGACATTCCATTTTAGCAGTGTCCAGATTAACAAGGTCTGACTTTGTAGGAGTTTCAACTGAGCAGTATAGATCTACAGGACTCAAGTTAGTGTAATCTTGCACCTGTGCAACCTTATATTGAAAAATGCAACATAAACTTGGATTCACCTGCTGCCTCGTTAGACCGTAGTTTCCAAAGGCATAATGGGATTGATGATTTGCTATCCCATGAAGGGTATTGTATAAAAAAGTACCGGAAAAAGATCATCTTGTTTTAAGTTTGAAAAAATAACTTTCAAATGTACAGTCAAATATTTATGTGTCAAACTTGACGTGACCGACGTCAATACTTCAAGTTATCCGAGGTTCAACCCAGCCACAATATGTTGACTTAATACAAAATATGCAGGCAAATACTTTGAGACAGCCATAAGGGTCCATTCACAATTTATGGCTAAGGGTGTGTGATGATGATTCTTATGGAGAAGCATGTACAATGTGATTCTCCCCCCNNTTCCCCCCCCAATTTTTAAAAAAATGAATGAATAACATAGAAATAAAGTAAGGCCAGACAAATCTTACTTTTTGTTTTACGGATTTTTGTCTTCAGAAAACCTAAAGGCAGGAGGAAAAAAATATATATAAATAAATGAATGCTCAAAGTGTTTTACTTTTGGCAATTTATGAATGGTATATGGGGCAAAACACAATCTAAAAAAATTTGTTTGTGTAATATTTACATGTTTGACCAATAAAACATTAGGATTTCATTTTTTGAGCGGGGAAAGTTAACTTTTATTTTTTTCTTATTCTTGAAAAAATACGACAGGCGGATCCGTAAAACAAGAAATCAGTAATACCCCCCTAGTACATGTGTGCAAAATTGATGACCCACGACCTCCCCAGCACAAATTGGCTGACCCCCACCTTAAAATCGTCGTCATCCCCCAAGCCATAAAATGTGAACGGACCCTAAGTTCACCAATCATATTTGAGTATTATCTAGACGGTGTTAAAATATATGATGTAAAAAATTAACTGGCTCCAATGTGAAAAAAACCTCTTTTTAAACAGGGATGTAAAACATTTATTTGTCTCTAACAAGCCCCCACCCCAAATGACCTCCAAGCTTTACCCCGCAATATTAACTGGCTAGTCCCTATTTCACCTTGGTTATGTACAGAGGTATTTTGCTGTCAGTCAAGGTGTTATTGTCACTTTCTTGTTCACGTTACCATGGTTACTGTTGTGTTTGTCATCGTGTTGGTAGAAGCTTTAAGTGGAGGAACACTTTAAAAGATGATTATGAACTTATGTAGTTTCTGGTCTTCAAGTGTGTAGAAATATATGCTGATTCAGCCATTATTACATGGAATTGTGACGGAATCATGGCTCAAAGTTAGGTCATTTTGGAGATTTTGGCCAGTGCACGCACGTATGCAGGATTTGTACTGATTGAGATGTTATCACTAAAGGTGTAACTGTACAGCGAGGGTATGATACGATACACACCCTAATAATGTGGTGTAATGTGATTCGTGTCATCTCCCTTGTTGCATGTGAATCACAGTCCTGAATCACAAGTTTTCAAATTTCAGATAGCAAAGGTTGGATATTGTAGACATGCTAGCTTGAGGGCGTGTCAAGAATTTTATGTTTATAACCAACCAGGAAATAATAGATGATCTACATGATCTGGTTCTTGAACAGTTTCTGTGAATATTCACATTGCATTACAGGAGTAAATCGTCGTTTGCCTCGTATCGCAATGCAATAATTATTAGAAATTTGACAAGTGCATGAAAGATATCACAGAAAAATAATCATAGCCCATTTTTGAAATTTCACAGTTCATGATATTTTCAAAAAAAATTAAAATGTAATTACTTTTGTTTAAAACAGAGTAGTCTGTTATAGTAAAAAAATCGTGAAGTCTTTCTTAACGTAAACAAAGTGTCAAATTCATGGCTGTCATGTTTACAATGAGGGAGATTTGGAAGGTGTGGGAATTTTGTAAGAGTGTTTTGAAAAAGTGTTTTAAAACAGGAGCCAAACAAGTTCTTAAACCCACACAACAAAAAGAATTTAGGGCCAGTAAAAGAATAGCATTTGTTTTTTCAAATCATATATCATCTGTTTCCCCCAAAATGAAAAAATATTGTCAAGAGGTTCAGCATTTATAGATTGGGTACTATTTCATTCCATGTAGTCTGTGTGGCCCAGTCTTGCTGCATAGTTGCTGGATTGTTGCATAAATAATACTTTATGTAGCATAAGATCTTACTCCCTTGAAGGGCAGAGTGAGGTTCAAGGGTAATAGCCCGCTTCCTGTGCTAAATATTCTGTAACTTGTACACTCAAGCTCTCTCACTGAAGACTGCATTGAATTTTGTTTTGGTCCTTACTTCTTGCCTGCATGATACAAGTTAAAGTCTATTCTGTCTACACTGATGCTCATGTTGCTATGCTTCATGTGCCCTTTAGACATGCAGAATACTGGTTGCCCCTTTGTTGCTGACCTAATCATGTGATGAAGTGTCCCAGAGTCCAATGCAGAGGAGTCAGAATATTGTCAGTTAAATGCATCACATATTTGTTACTGATTACTATGTAACAATAGTTATTTTTCCAATCATGTGAATGTCATCTCATGCACAGCAACCCCAATGTCCCTACGTGTCCCAGAGCTCCATGGTGCCCCCCAATGCCTCTCAGTGCCCTAAACGTCTTCATTAACCCTAGCACTCGCAATGCTCTTAAGTGTCCAACAGCTCCACGGTGCTACCCCCACTACCACAAAGCCCTTCAGTGCCCCAGAGCACCACAGGGCCCCAAGGTGCCCAGCAGGTACAGGGTAGGGCAATGAGTGTGCCATAGTGCCCAGCAGCACCTCTCTGTGCCCCAGCACCCCATTGTCCTACATTTCTTTAATTACCAGTGTCCGCATCCTGCACAGCCCATCTCAACATCCCATAGTGCCCCATGGTACCATTGAACTCTCCACAGTGCACCCCTCAGTGCCCCTTGTCACTCTCTGACCCAATAATTCCCCCCAAACAACTCAGTGCCCCGTGTGTGCCCTTCACTACATCACAGCATCCAATTGTTTCATGTACTACTTCAGTACTGCCTGGAACATCTGCATGCTTTTATGATTATGCTGTAAATTACACAAGTTCATCCTGTTTTCATTGAGATGTTATCCATTTTCTCACCACTGTACAGTTAGATCTGGATGATCTGGAACAGGTTGTTTCTTGCGTGGTCTAGTCATGTTACTCAAAACAACTGTTTCATAACTGTGCATTTGTAGGATGTAAATCATGGTGTCTACCCTTTGAAGCATCGATCTAGTACTGGTAATTAGAAATGATTGGTGCCAAGGCGTGGTCTCATTATTGAAAGTATGACTTTGAATGTGCAAGACTACATCCTAACAAAGGACGAGGTATGATTAGGGACATCTGTTTTTGCCCACACGTTCTGTGTGGGAAACTTTTCCAAATCATCTTTCAGTTCAATGGGACAGAATTAAGTTTGATATGTCAAAAGCTGATTATTCATAATAAGTTTCCTGGAACTTTATCCATTGACATTTCCAGTGGAACAAAAAGAGCCCTGCACGACCTCGTCCTTGTTTTACAGTGTCTGTTCCTGTTGCTCTGACCAGAGAAGGAATTTGTATGTCAGGTCATGATCAGTGCTGATTGTATTACCAATCAAGGAGTTTGTAAATTTAGCTGATACCAGAAGCATTCAGAATTAGACTGTATATATTATGTGATTTATTTTTCCTTGACTTAAATCACACAGATAAATATATTGCAGCAGCTGTTGATGTTATTTTATGTGATATGCTCATATTTCTGTATCCCATCTTTTATGTTGTCATCCTATCAGTAGCCTGTGGTCCCAGACTCACACAGTCAATCCTGATCCCGTCTTGGTCCAACCCGGAATGTCCCACGTGCAGTCAAATCACTCCTGAATGTCCAGTTTTAAGCATACACATCCACTCCTACCAAACCTAACTGTCCCTTCCATACCCACACCCACATGCACATCCATTCCCACACCCACATCCACACTCACACGCACATGCACACCCACTCCAAACGCACACAAGCACAAACATCCAAATCCAACACCCACACCCACATCCAAGTCCAACACTCACACCAAAATCAAAATCCAACACCCACACCAACATCCACACCCACATCCAAGTTCAACATGCAGAATAGACATCCCTCACTTAAAGTCTTTCAACACACACACACACACACACGCCCACACCCTACAGTAAACATCCTACAACTTCAACGCACACACTCAGTAGCACATTACAAAACCACACAAGAGTAAGCTACGTCAGTTCCTACAACCAACCCAACATTTCCCCTATTCCCATGTGAAGCCCAACTTACATCCAACCCTACATCCCATCACAAACTGGATGCCATCTTACACCCATCAATCATTTCTTTCATCCCATACTAGATCGCATCCTGAATCCCATTTTTCATCTCACATTCAACAGACTCCATCTTCCGAGCTGATGATTGCTACATAATATTGCACTGCCATTTGTTCATGTAGTTTCTCAACAACAGCTTGAATCCTGCCATCGCTGTGACAACTGCCTCATTGTATATTGCCATCTTATTGTAAAATTTCAGTGCTGAATTAACCTTTCATCATGCTTCGTCACTTGCACCCACCCCCATGCTGCTGCTGCTGCTGCTGCTGCTGCTGCTGCTGCTTAGCTATGCGTTGAACTGTTGACCCTAAAGCTTCCACCCTTGCCACAGCACTAGTGTGTCTTTGGTCACCAGTCTCACCACAGTATTCATCACACAAACTGGCCCTCAGATCACAGATAATTTTCCCATCCAGCATGTCAGTATTTCCCTTAATGGTCGTGTTTCAGGATCATCGTTATCTCAGTGCTGATCCATTACCATCACCTGATCCATTACCTCACAAGACTGACCACTCCCTCATTGCTGATCCATCTTCCCACTCCACTGACCTTCACCTAATGCTGATCCATCACCTCCACTCATACCCTTAATGACAATGTATTGCCTTACATCACACTAATCACGCCCTTTATTTTGATGCATCACTCATTACACCCTCAATGCTAATGCATCTCCCTCCCACCATTCTGATGCATCTCTTCCTGTCACACCATTCTGAACCTGATGCAAGAGTGCTGGGTAGGCAATAAATTATGGCCTTGCTTATCATACCTTTCTTCAAATCTCCCTCCAACCCCACTGCACCAGACCTAATGTTGATGCTTCTCTTTTGTCCAGAGCTCCTGGTGTAAGAGTGCTGGCTAAGCAATAGTTAAAACCTTGCTTATCTTGCCAAAGATCATGCTTTCTTCAAATCTCCCTCCCACCTCACTGCACCAGACCTAATGCTGATGCTCCTCTTCTGCCACGCTGATCTTCACCTAATGCAACGGTGGTCTTAATGGTGTCCGCAGTGTATACAACTTGTGAATCCCACACTCAGTCACTACTTAATGCTGGAGTTTCATCAGTGTTCACTAACCTATCGCTATTGCGTGCACGATACCTTTTGTTTTCTTACTTGTTTCATCCCTTTCATGACAATGAGAAAATTACCTCGTGCTGCTTTAACAGCTTCAGAATGGCATCCTGATTTCTGTTCCGTTTCCCTTACCATCACACTTAATCATCACCGGGAGTGATTTCAACATGTGCTCAAAACTGCACTTTATATTTACTGGAACTGTGTGTGCCTGTTGGTGATCATCCTTGTGCCAATGGCGAGCCAATGCTGTACCATTCAAAGACCTATCCTACCTTTATTACATATAACATCAAGATGGATATCAAATGTGTAGACAATTCAAATTGTTAGGTTTTAAGTTTTTGAGCATGATTTCAAGTGTAAAATGATAACACAGAGAAGTGCATTGACTGCTGGGTGTGATTTAATCAACCTGTACATCAAGACATCTTTGCCCACTTGTATCTTATGTATGTAACTTAGGGCATGTTGCAGTGATCACCTCTTGCATCTCATTTAACTTGCCCCTTGCTGCAAACGCACATATATCTGTTTTAGTTCGAGCCCTCAACCTCCAGTTCCCCTAGCGTCCGTTCCTTACCCCATTCTCAACACCCAAAACGACTGGTCTCAGTTCCCTACGCACACCCTGAACAGCCAATATGACTTGTCCTTCTTCCCAACCCCAATCCAGAACCACAAGCGACTCTCCTTCCCATTCCCAGCCTCAGCCCCGAAAGGCCAATCTCCTACATCCCTTCCTTACATCACTACCTCTTGTTCCGACACTACCCCTTCTTTAGACTCGGAGTTCTCCGCCTCCGGACTACTGATACTCTCTGAAACTGCTTCAGCACCCTCCAATTTCATCGCCATACTCACTATATCGGTCAGCTCAACCACCTATCCTCTCTGAGAGAAAACTCTCGCTCGCCCTTGTATATTTGTACAGTATGTGTCATCACTCATCGAAAGCACTACCAAGGTGAATATTTAAGCACACTTGTGTCAATATGTGTACAGTGCAATTCGGTTGCTTAAATTAAGAATAAAGATATAGTTTTCAAATGTATTCCGTCTGATGTTGTTCATACATAGTGTTGCTTTTCACAAAAAGTTGGCAAGGTGGTTTTTTAGCCATCAGACTTAAAGACGCCGCAATTACCTATGCAGAGTTGCGTCCCTTAGCTGTGCCCGGACCCGCTATGGTGATCGTAACTACTGTACTTTTAACATACACTAACGACAGTCGTAGTACTACGACCGCGTTGTGAAACGGGGCCCTTTACTGTCACCAAGCACTTGTGTCAATTGGTTTGAACAGAAGGTCAACGTCTGGCACCAGCATAGCTGCACGTTTCCATTTTCACATGCTGTTGACTGCTTCAAACATATTTTTTCACATCACATTCTATTTTGTTCAAAGTATTCTGACATAGTTTAAAATGATCAAGCGCTTTGGTTTACATCCTAGTTTATTTGTAAAGTTGGTCGTATTCCGGTTTACGAAATTTCTGCTGGGGCGGTTGGGTAACCTAGTGGTTAATGTACCCGCTCGTCACGCTGATGACCCGGGTTCGATTCCCCACATGGATACAATATGTGAAGCCCATTTCTGGTGCCCCCCGCCGTAATAATGCTAAAATATTGCTAAACCATACTCACTCCAATTTCCTGCCCACCCTGAATGTTCATTCCGACGTTGAGTGATATAATCTTTTCGTAGCTCAGTTTTCCCCGCCACTGTTGAAATCTTTGTTATATACTCATTTCTTGCCCTTTGCACATCATAAAACACAGGTCAGCTTGATGTTTCATCATCTACTTCTATTTAATCACATTACCCAATATTAATTTATTATTACAATTCATAAAATAGGTGATCTAGAAACGATTTCAAAATGGGCAAATCAGTGGTAGCTGAAGTTTCATCCAGAAAAAAACCAATGCGCTTCAATATGTATGTCAGCAGCCGTAGTTGCTCATACTATATAATCCTTTAAGTAAATTTCTCTTGAGCTATAATATGGGTTTATCAAGGATCACCGCTTCCTGGGAGAAGTCCCATTCGCTGTCTGAGCTGCGTGTAGAGTGGGCAAGGGCCCAGAGCTAATGATGAGCCTTACCAGCCTGACTGTGCCAGGATCACCCGAACCCTCTCTTCTGCATACTATTTTAAATCTGTAAAGAAGAAATGGCAAATAAAAGACAGCTTACAAAATTTGAAAGATTAGATGAACATTTTAATTAAAAAAATGTATAAATATTTCATATTAATGAGATACCTGCACGACTGCACAGTAATCGGGTATCGAAAACTTACGCCTTGATGCTTCAAGATCAATATTTTAATTTAGGGCCATAAGGAGTAAAAGTCATACTGAATCGTATGTTAATAGCCATGGACACTCCTGGATGAAAGGAGACGTGTACATTAGGTTAAACTTTTGAAAGCATCGTCTACGACAATACTCAGTATTTGTGTAATGTTCCTGATTAGGGCGGTGGGGTAGCCTAGTGGTTAAAGCGTTGGCTCGTCACGCTGAAGACCCGGGTT
>VKKT01002084.1:136804-148919 GCA_008038995.1 Haliotis laevigata | reverse complement strand
AGATTGCATACAAAGGAACATAGGGAACATATTGCATACAAAGGAACATAGGGAACAGATTGCATACAAAGGAACATAGGGAACATATTGCATACAAAGGAACATAGGGAACAGATTGCATACAAAAGAACATAGGGAACAGATTGCATGCAAAGGAACATAGGGAACAGATTGCATTTACAACGGCAGAAGGGAAAAAAATAGTTTAAAAAATCACCAGTTAAAGTAATATTCCTTCTAAACGCTAAAAGTATATTACATTTGTCAAATTATGAACCGATGAATATTTCTTTCTTATTCTTGAAAAAAGTACAACCGGCGGATCCGTAAAACAAGAAATAAAATTGGTCTGGCCTTACTTCGACATTTTGTGCAACCTGTTACTTGGTACCCACTTCCTATACCAACAGAGACATGCTGTGCAAAGTTTGATTACACTAATGGGATCTTCTGAGAAAATGTTGCTTCTTTCATATTTTGAAATATGAAATAATTATATATCTCCAACCTAAACCTGTACTGCAAAGCTTGCCAGATGTGCCAGTGCATTACTACTGCATTATTGTGCTGTGTATTGGCAAAAACATATTCGATAAATATGTATTTTATATTATTTTTTATTTGTTCTTCTTGAAGTCATGTTTGATTGCAAAATATTTCATATTTTCTTTGTTTAGTTTATAGACCCATAGAATTGATATCTGCTTCTTATAAAAATCTTTTTCTCTCTTTTGTAGAAATTGACAGATGTCCATGCAGACATTGTGGCAGACAGTTTGTTCCGGAGTCATTGGTAATATGTGACACCATATTTGTCTAAATGTTTAAGTTAGTGTTTCAACTAGGCTTACACCTATATGGTTACGTTTTCTCTGATATTCAGGTTAGCATTTTCCTCAGATTTGGTACTCAGTTTAATAAAAATTGCCTCTGTGCAAAAGGAGTATTCTTTTCTAGCACCCTACCTCTATAGTTTTACATCATGGGCAATCTTCCTGTAATTTGGTGAACATTTCACAAGAAAATCCTTACATATTCAGCAGATGTCCTCTTCAGCCATTCCAACCAGTTGTTAGACAAACCGTACCTTGTGCAAATACATCTACACATGGTTGGATCTTTCCTGTGCAACTAATAACAACAACCGAGAAGAAAACACAGAAAAGTTCAGTTTATCATTGCACAATCTCTTTGTATAACACCAATATTAATTGATTGTCAAGGCTTTTTCAGCAGATAACTTTGTATACATCATTTATCTTAGTATTTTCCATACAGATAATGCTTAGTTAAATGTATTGTGAGACATGGACCATTATGCCATATTTTCTGTGAAGATAGTCTCGGCACTATTTTGCCTAGATGCACAGATTGTGTCAATGTCTCTGTCATCTCATCTTGTGCGCTGCATGAGACAATATGCAACTGGTCACAACAAAGAAACTTTGTCCTCCAAGTACGCCACCAAGAATCATTCATGGTAGGACTTGGTAGCCCACAGGCAGGTGGATACAGTGGTGACACATGTTGTTCGGTTTGTGAGCACCCAGACCCTTCAGTCACTGTCAGCTTGATTTAGACCCTCATGTTGTCCATTGTGGTACCCATAGAATCCTCCATTACAGCATCCATCAGCACAGTCCTTACAAGTATTGACCACACACTTCCATGGCTCAGCTACACCCAGTGAAAATGAGGTCATTAAGCATGATGATAGACTCCCTTCACAAAACTCAAGAAGACTCTCCCAAACCAATCAGATTGTAGTATCCTGTCTAGCTTCCAGATCTATTTTCTCATATTCCATGGAAATGATTTGGACTTAGTCTCAAAAGGGAGGGGTGGGCTTCGTTTCCGGAGCACAACTTGAAAACCTTTCAATATCTTTATACAAGGCTTGGCAGACATATCAAACAGATTTGGAAGTGGTGCCCTTTGTTATTTACAGATTTTTCCATGGAAACGCCTTGGTTTAAAATAATAAGTTGGTCTTTAAGTAACTGTCAGATGATTTGTTCTTCCAAATATGTGGGGCTGGTGGGATTTGTCATCTTCTGATGACTCTTGTTATTGATGTACAATTTATTTATTGCAATAGAAGGATGTTTCGGTGTAGATGCTAACACATGAAGTATCACATCACTTGCTTCATAATGGTGTTGGCATCTTCACCGAAACGTTGCATCCTTTACAGTAATGAACTTGTCTTCCATAAAATGTTTTCCTCTTCATCATATCAGCTTCTATTGGCAAACAAGGATAAGTTGAGCACCGACCTGATAATTGACCCATATTAGCATGTATGAGTTCTGCCCACTGGTGCTTGCCATTGTTAGAGAAGGGACCCCAAGTTGTCCGCGATCAAGTGTAGAGCAACTTGCTACACCGATGTGAGAGGCTTATGAGCAAGGTGTGTGCAACTACGCGCGGAATCAATTTCATCATCATACAATGCACATGCACTAGCCTTTGACAAACCAAATGGGGTTGCCCATTGTCGTGCACTGCCTACTTCTCGTAAACGCGTTCTCTGTGCCGGTCCAACTTATCCTTGTTTGCTAGTATATGCCACTTAAAGAAGATATGGAACATTGTTACACCACATATAACAATATTAGAACTTGTTGTATTATTGTACAGGCAGTTCATGAACGGATCTGTGCTAAAAGTGCTCAGAAGAAAAGGAAGGTGTTTGATTCAACAAAACAGAGGGTTCAAGGCACCGAACTCAACTTACGTCAAGTGAAACTAGCACAGAAGAAGGTAAGACTGCCAGAACTTAGTTCAAACCAAATGTCTTATCCTTATATTCATTCAACAGGAAAATTTTATACTTTTTAAGTTGTAGCATTGTGATGAAGGTTATACAGGGTTTTATGCGTTCCATGTTAGGTTTTATCCACCGAGCCAGAGGCCCTGTGTACCCCTCAGGTAGTGTAGGGTTTTAAGCGCTCCATGTTAAGGTTGGGTTTAATGCATTCCATCTCGGTGGATAAACCTATATTACCTTAAGGATGGGCCAGGCAGGGGATTTAATTTGTATGTGAAGAGTTGCTCATTGTCCCCAACAATACCAAATATTCATAGGTAGCTGTACCATCCTTAACATTTCACTGCTTTGTATCCAATAGTGACAACAATGTCTTGTTCAACCTTAACCCATACAAGGGCTCGATTTAAGACATGTTAACTTACTTGCACCAAGTGCGACCTAAGATAAAAACCTAGTTGCACCAGCCAGATTCCAGTTGCACTGCTTGTATTGCAATATGATAATGAAAGAAATATGCTATTTAATTATTTAGATGTTTTATTCAGAAGTTTACCCACTCACAAATTAACTGCACCTGGTGCAAATTAGACTAAAAACCATGTTGCACTTTGTAATATTGGGTTGCACCAGTGCAAGTAACAAAGCACTAAATCGAGCCCTGCCATATATCCTATGCTTGTCTCTACTCAAAGTATTCCCGGACTTGTTGGACTCTGAAGGACATAGTGTGTATCCTATTTCACATCCGGACCTGGTCTTGAGAGAGGGTCTCCTTACTGTACCATCTATGGAAACTGCTGCGCAGGATTATTCGCCAGGCTGGACCTTTATGGAGAAATTGGATTTGCTTTACAGACTTTATCCTGGCACTTTGCCTCCACCTGTGGATGACAAGGAGCAAGAGTTACCTGATGAGTTGGGCTCTTCTGGATACTCATATCTCACTCTTCGGTTGCTAAGTCTACGTTGGAGTCTACATCCTTAGCCTCTCTCTCCAAGATCCCTCATAAAGCAGTTTACTCTATTCATGAACGCACCTTACCTGTGAATCCACCTCAGCTGGATAGGGATTTCAGTCAGTTGAATGCTAGGATTTCGAAAGACAATATCTTGCCATGTTTGGCTAGGGAGTTTAGGGAATTGGATTCGGACGCCCATTCCTCTATAGACATCCTTTCCTGCATACATTGGTTTACGCTTTGTTCCCTCCGGTGTTTAAAGACTATACTAGCATTAAGAAGGACACTTTAGTGGCAATGTCAGTACACGAAGTTGCCCTGGCTCATTCCTATTTGGATGTGATGTATGACGCCATCTTGGATGCTACTCAGAATTAGGTCTATTCTCTGGGGCAGCTTACTGCCATAGACAGATCTCATAAGTTGAACTCTGTCAGGAATCTGCCGGAATTGACAAATGAGTTGATGTTCCAACAGCCTTTGAATTCGGAAGCTACATTTAACAGCCAGTGTTGAGGCGAAGGATGCCATTACTATTGAATCAACATTCAGTTTCGGCCCTCTTGGCCAAGAATAGGAGCAGAGGTACTCCCAGAGGCACGAGGGAACCCAATCAACCTTCTTCAGGATCTCATTCTCAGTCCCTAAGGCGTCAGGAACTACTGCAACGTTCAGCTTTAGACAAGGCAGTGGAGGCTACTGCCCCACTAGCTGGGGATCATCTTCAAGCTCATAAGGGCAAGGGTCATTTTTGTGAATCGTCTAAATCTGAATAATTTGGTCTCGATATGGCCCCATTCTCAAAACTTCATCCCTGCGTTTCGAAAACCATGGAAATTCCACCGTGCATTCCTTTCTCGATGAACAGGTGCATATCGTAATCTGTTAGGAGTTCTAGTTTTACACCCGTTTTCTCAAGCAGAGCATCCCACGAGAGACCTGGTGAAGTGTAATACCAGGCGGGATCCAGGCTGTACTGTTTAAAACATGAAATTATTCAAAGGCATTTAGAAGTTGGTGTAGTAATACAAGACAAATCTTATGGATAACAACTTCTTGATTTATTTTACACATCGTTTCTGGGCTGGTTCTTGCCCCTTCGTCAGGTGGATAATGATCATAGTGAACAATACAGTATATATATATTGATGTACAGGAAGCCAGATATGTAAATAAGTATATACAAGCGTAAGGGGGTAAGGGGATATAATTAAGTATGTACGAACAATGCAGTGAGATGAAAGAGAAGAATTGAATGATAGGGTATGTTTTTGTTTACACAGCAGTGTGGTTTGAGAGTCTATGATTTTTTGGTGATGCACCAGGCTTTAGGGAGGTAAACCCCTTGATCCATGTTGATCTCGGGTAGTAATCTTCTTATGCTGATTGATTCAAGAAGTTTTCTTTTGCGCCACTTACTGATGTTGGAAGCCAGGATTTCAGTGTGTTGCCAGTTGATGGAGTGATTTGGATTATTGACGATGTGTTCTGAGAGGGCAGATTTGAGATCAGATTTTTCAACTGAAGTTTTATGTTCTTTTAGCCTTATGTTGAATGGCTGGCATGTTTCTCCAATATAACTGCTTCCACAATCACAACAAATTTTGTAGATGCATCCTCTGGGAAATGTTTCTTTCTGGCGTGGTTCGATCGGTCGTACAACAGTCGACTCAAACTATTGATCGCCACGTCGCCTTTTTCGATGAGGAATAAATTGATTCTGCGCACATCATTGGACATGGAGCTGATTTGGTGCATGATGGTTTTATTGCCTTTGTGACCAAAAACGTTGACGGCCGTCTTGTTTTGCTTTTTGAATCTCATCCAGTACGAGAGTCGTTCTACACCTGTGAAGTTGAACCCAGATGCCTCCAGCGTGGGGTAGCTGGAACGCCTGCACGGATTACCTTTCGGTTCGTGCAAGGCAGCTATGACCGCCACCACTGCACAATAATTATTAACACTATCATCCCCTTTGGGTTCAGGGTTGAGGGTGTCCTTTTTATATCTGAGGTGCTTGGGTACCAGGAGGTACAATCCGCCTTTGAATGGTTTGTAATTCACTATGTCGAGATAAACGGTGTTGACGGTATCCACTACCCATCCCGAACCTCAGGGCGTCCATTTTTCCAATGGTTTTTTGGAACGAGGTGTCGATGGAGGATTCAAGCGATTCTGGTTGAGTTAGGACTTGCTGATTTCCTCTGAAATAAGGTTCGATGTATTCCACGCTACCGTCCGACTGAGGTTTTTGGAGCGTCATTTTCATCGTGAGTTGGAATTTGATACTTTTCAAATCGTTTAATTCATGAAGTTTACTGTTGATTAAGGGTTTGATTTTATCGGTATTGATATTAGAATCAATCACCATTTTCCATCCTCGGAGATAGTTACCCACGGCGTGGTCTGTCGGCATGAATCGCAATTCGACTGGCTCGGTTTTGCGAGAGTTTTAAGCTCTTTTACGGTGGGGGGCTTAACATGTGAAATATCCAGCAAGGTCAGCAATTCAGTTTTCCTCATGCGAGAATAACCAGTCAGTCCACGACTTTTTGCGAGAGCTTTCAGTTCTTTGACAGTAGCTATGTTGTATACCATATGCAAAGTCAAATGTCTAATAGGTTGTTTCAATGTGCAGGAAAAAATAGATTTTTATTCTGAGTAGTCTGGAACATTCGTTGAGATAATCTTGTCGTAAATAAGTTGGTTTCGAACAATGTTCGACCCATGGGTTTTGCACAAACGATAATGGCATTTAACCCCTATTCCACATACTTGACATGCGTAATTGACATGACCCCTCCTCGCACAGTGGGCATTCATTTGACAATATTCAGTCATACAGCGTTTACCGCAGGTCATGGGATTGCCCAGCAATACCCACTTACAATAATAAGTTCCCAAGGGCTACATGTTGTATACCATATGCAAAGTCAAATCTCTAAATGGGTGTTTAAACATCCTCACATATTCCATTCTCAGCCACAGGAATGTTTAACCACTGAGCTGACTCGTGTCCACACACACAGCATTATACAGATAGTAGGTCAGCGGTTTCGAGCTAGGCTATCACTTTGTTTGGATTTGCTTGGAATTTGGCTAGTTTTCCTGGGGGAAAATGGGAGAGGATTGAGATAGAATTGGGTGAGGAGGGGATTTTCCAGGAAAAAATGGGAGAGGACTGGGACAGGTTTGGGATTCCCATATAGACATATGGGAAGTATGGGATATATATACCCAGGAAAAAAACAACCATGCCACCAAAAAGAGATTTGTCTTCGGACCAGATCCAAGAAATACGCTCCCTTCGCGGTGTGCTCCCAGCATGCGAGGTCAAAAAGTGCTTAGGTATTGGGTCCATAAGGCTGTACGAGCTATGGCAAGAGCCTGCTGCAGAACCTTCGACCCTCTTGCCCGCCGGTGAGATAGCTCCGACATCGCCCACCATCCAGGACTTCTATGACCTCTTGGGGAGGCTCGAGGCTCGTGTGGACCAAACGCAACGATGTTGTCGCCTCGTGTGGAGCAAAATGTGACGATGTTGACGGCTCGTGCGGAGCAAACCGTGACAATGTTGGTCAACATCTTGTCTAGGCTGGACGACGACACCGACAAAGAACTCCAGGAGGAAATAGAGGAAGAACAAGAAGAGATGAGTCTGGATATCCATAATCTGGTGCGCCAGATGCTGGATATCTGGTGCGCCAGATGCTAGAATCAGCCCAAAAGTGAACCTACCTTTTGATAGCTGCCATGTTTCTCTGGAAGGTTGTTTACAAGACCTGGAAACACTGCACACCGGCCGACCAACCCGTCGATGAGAAAAACGCCCAAACCAGTTTCCACGGTCCCCTTCAGGCACCCCTTCTAGATGGACTAGAACTATATAGTTTTGCTGGTTGAAAAATGAATTTGTGGCTGCTGAAAAAAGGGTTACACTAGCTAAAATGAGATTTTAATAATGGAAAAAATATTCAACATCTAACTCCTGGCCTAAACGCTGTGGCGCTTTATCAGGCGTTGCTAGGTTGGGCGGCCACTTAGCAACAGGGTTCTTGGTAGGAGCGCCGTTGTTAGGTTGGGTGGCCATCTTGTTTGTCTTAGTAACAGTGTGCTGACTTGGCATAGTGTTACTAAGCTCGCTGTTTACCTTGGTCATCGCGTTTGGTGTAAGAAGGCTCGCTGTGTGGGTCCTCACTTGCCAAAGTTTCCGACGCTAGCCCGACTCGCACTCCACTCGCTGGAATCTGAGGCCAATGCTCTACCATCACACTGTCGGGACAGGCTGTCAGTCACCATGCGAATTTAATGGGCCTATGCTGGTGAACTAGGAGGAACATCTATGCCTGATATTGTAGCAAAATTGGGAAGATTTTCACTGAAAGTAAAAAAAATATGATAATGTCGGTGAAGTTCTTGTCTGAAATGCTTACTTTGAGGCATCTGTTTATGTGAGTAAAGCACCTAGATTTTTGGGCACAACATTAGTGTTTGGTTATACATCGAGTAATCAGTAAGTTTGGGGGCATGGTGGGCTAACTGGCTAAGGTACCCGGCTAGTGATCCAGCGAGCTTTAGGTGTAGGGATCGAGCCTACCTGTGATCGGGTGTGAAAACCTTGAAGTCAGCTTTGTGTGCTGACTTATTCAGGGTTGTCACAACCCCTAACGTACAGTACACAAGCCTGTGCACTTAAAAGAACCCACGAATCAGTTGGTATGTGACCAGATGATGGCCACATGTATATTTGCAAACACCTAGTTGCGGGTACAGCAACGTGCAGTGAACATGGACAAAGTACTGTGACTATGTGTCCCAGTCCACCCAGCTGTCAATGGGTACCTCGTAAGGATGGGAAAGCCACAATAACGCTGCAAGAGTTGTATATGCCCCAGGGAGTTGAGATTGATAATACAATGTGCAAAAATATCAGCGCCTTCAGCATGTACATCCAACTAGTTGCGTGGATATGTGCACTATATAAATATCCTATAATAAATAAAGTTGAATTTATACAATCTCAGGGAGTTGAGATTGATAATACGACGTGCAAAAATATCAGCGCCTTCAGCATGTACATCCAACTAGTTGCGTGGATATGTGTACTATATAAATATCCTATAATAAATAAAGTTGGATTTATACAAATTTTAAGCAGGTGTATTGATGTTGATAATCAGATCTGTTCAATGGTAATTGTAAGTATCAGTAGTTGAAACAATGTTAATAATGATTTTTGAAGAATATTTATCAGTTGTACATGTTAATGTTTGTAGAATTACCTTATTACAATTTCACTATTCAAGTCATGACCTTATGAGGTCTACTATTTGCCTATATATATATATATCGATATATTTCTTTGCAATACCTCTCAGCGTATGAGTGGAACAATGTTTCCTTTCAACTCCATATTTCCACTGATTTAATTTCTTCCTTTTAAATATTTTCTTTCCATCACTTTTCAAGAAAATTCTGAACCTGAGCTGAAGTTTCCTCCTGAAATGCAAAATCCATGCATTTGCTATTTTACGAATTTTGGTTTCGTATATTAGTAGTCTTTTCTGCAGAAGTCTTGCTTCAGTTTGGACAGCCAACTCTTTGGGTCTCTTCCTTCGGTTCTTATGTATCCCAAATTTGTGTGGCAGTACTAGTTTGTCATTGTTAAGCCATTCTTTGTAAATATCTAATATGTGTATAGTTTGTAAACATTATAGAAAGCAACTTTTCTTTCACTGAGAGTATTTTGCCATATGGAATACATGTGATTCTTTCTCAGATATGCTTCATGTTCAGCCGACAAATACGGCATTGGAGTATGTTCACTTTAAAAACATTTCGATTTTAGTTTTTCAGTTATGGTTTCACATACCTTTCCATTTTATCAATTGCTGAACAATGATAAAGAATTATGGATGGAAAAGGAACAAATGTGTTTGAGGCTTTTTAAACCTAAGCTTAATTCAAAAGTATAAATTTTTCCTTATCCTGACTCATGCTTATTTGCTTGTCTCCTTCTTCTTGCGAACTGTAGTGGAACACTTGTATCTCTTATTAAAGTTCCCTTCAATGAAGAACAGACGTAAAATCACTCCTGCCAAGAGTTATCCTCCCAGCTGTTTAGGCGGGAAACTGTGGCYCCACCGTCCCCACGTGCCTCACTCTCTCCTTCTTCGCCCTGTGGGCAGGTTGTGAGAGCGCCTGTGTCTCCTATATGGCACTATATCCTATAATTAATTACTTATTCTCCTCTATTATACCTTTATAGAGGTTTAGGTAGTATCCTTCAACATTATCGTTTGATATTTAATCGTATTTAGCTCTGTTTATTCACGGAATTGTCCGTATTTGTTCAATTGTTTACATTTCATGATTTCCTATTTTCGTTGTAGGTTTAGGTTCGCTGCTACAGACCCGCATTGATTGTGCCATAGCTGCACAACTACATGTATTTCCAGCTATAGCTGTTATCTTTATCAGCATTTAATTAAAATTCAATTTAATAAATAATTTTTTTCTGTACTTCGACATACTATCGACTATCCAGGTGACTTTCCAAGTCATGGATAAACTGGCTGAGTCCCTCACGAGCTGTCTACTGCTGTTAGACGACTTACTACCATCAAGTGACCTGCCGGAGGTATTCTCGGAGGATGGGCGTGGGATGTTGTCCGCCATTACTTCGAAGACGTTGGCTTCTTCATCAGAATACCCCTCAACGCAGACGTAGAAGACGCCATCCTCTACGCAGAACGAAGCCTCACAGACATCATCCCGATGGCAGTGAGAGGGCTTCATGATGAGCCGCTGCTGATCATCCCAGAGATACAGCACGCAGTCCGAGGGCGACAGATGAGATCCCCGGACCATATCGCTATCAACGCAGAGAGGGCAGCTCTACAATCATCGCAGACGACGTATAGACGCCATCCTCTACCCAGAGAAGGCTACACACCCCGCAGATGACGACCAACTCTATGGGGACGTCTGTGCAGACTACAAGGACTTTCTCGACCGAGATTGCTCCGTTGATGGTACAGGGACTCTCCGATGATCAACCGATCATCTTCCCAGAGGTTCATCACAAGTAACGACAAGTCTTAGCTACGGTGACTTCAGCGCAGATCTCCGAGGTACCTGAGGTATCTACGATGAGCGTCCTGTGGGCCACGTCGCTATCACCGCAGAAAGGGCAGCGCTACTACCACCGCAGACCTTCAACCCGGGGGACGTTATGCAGGAGATGATGGAGCAGCGTTACGGCCTGGAAAAGCAGTCACAGCCCACAACGAGGTCCCGAGCCTTCGCGAAGGTTCCAACACAGACGTCGTTTCTGAGGGACCTACTATCAGCGAGACTTCTACCAGCATCACGAAGGCCTTCGCGAAGGACGTCAGAACTTCAGCGGACTAGCCTTCGCGAAGATAGACCTAGCCTACCCCTGTGGAGGACCCAGACGATCAGCATTCGCGAAGGGCTACACAATCTTAACCTGCTACGGACTTGGATGATCAACGTTCACGGAAGCGTTCACGAAGGAAGAATCGTTCATCCCCAGACCTTGACTCGGGCCAGCCTTCACACCAGTCGCCACTCCCCAAGTGCGGACTCAGATGAAGCTTCGCGAAGGCCTTCGTGAAGGATGTCAGCTACAGTATACAAGATATCTTCGTCCCATAGATCGTCAAGGGATTCACCAGGACCTTCGCGAACCCACAGGTCATCCTACAGGCACAGTTCGTCGGGTTATTCACCACGTCGATCTCCTCGCCGATCTCCACGCAGATCCCCACACAGGTCTCCTTGAGGTCTACGCACAGGTCTCCATGAAGGTCTTCACGCAGGTCGTCACACAAGTCTCCAGCGAAGCAGAGGCATCGCAGTACTTCGTCTCTCAACTGAACGCCACATGCCGTCTACAAGTCTGCTCGAAGGCATTCGCGCAGGCCATCTACAACGCAGAGATACCGCAATACTTGGATTGTCAACAGTACGCTACATGTCATCACCGAGCCTGCGCGAAGGCTTTCGCACAGGCCATCCGCAAGGCTGAGACGTCGCAGTACTTAGCTTCTTAACAGAACGCTACTTATCGTCTACAACTTGCGCGAAGGACGGCGCTATCTTCAGAGACTGTCAACAGATGAAGAGCCTAATAAANGATCTTCAGGCCGACTACCTACATCAAGGGCATCAACGACGCTTCGCAGATCATCACGGGAATCACCATATCGGTATATATTGCCAGGTAGGCAATCCCGGACTACGAGACGATTATCTACATGCAAGGCGCCATACAATCACACCAAGCCGACCACCATGCAGATCACTACGCAGATCTTCAAGGTTATTCAACTAGGACACGAAGTAGCGTCATCCTAGA
>VKKT01002084.1:56707-69106 GCA_008038995.1 Haliotis laevigata | reverse complement strand
CGTCATGCAAATATTGTACTACAGTATAAAACTCTTCCGCAACCTCTTTATGAAACCGGTTTTGGTTTGAAACCATAAAAAAAACAAAAATACGCTATTTTGTCAAGTTAATGCATGTAAGACGTGGGTAATAAATAAAATACCACACTCTGTCCCATTACATACGAATTATACGAAACTCGTGACCTTCCTATGTTATCTGACCTCGCTTTCGCTCGGTCAGATACCATAGGAAGGACACTCGTTTCTTATAATTCGTATGTAATGAGACCTCGTTTAGTATTCTCTATATTCTCATCCGAGCAATGCACCTGCCTCCATGCCGTCAAATTCCAATGAGCACCACTCCAAATGAGCTCTCTTGTGAAGATTGGTCAATGCTGGATGCTTCATCACCCTTGCCCTCATCCCATATGCCTTTATGTGGTTTCTTACAGTCCTATTGCACAGATGTCTATTGGGTAGCCACAGGTGCTTCAGGACACCATTTGTGACGTCTCACAAGGCTTGCTAAATCCCGATCCTCAACTTGAGACGTCTTTTGGAGTTCACCTGGCCTTCGTCAGTCCCTATGTTGGTTTGACAGTGTTTTTGAACAAGTCGAGTTATGATGGTGTTGTGAATGTCAAGCTGTCGCCGAATAGCCCTGCATGACATCCCGGTGTTGTGCAGTCCAATTATTTTCCATCTTCCTGCTTTTGGTAGTCTCCTTTGTGCCATTGTAACAGATACTGGTAAGATCATTAAAAAGTTTTGGCGTTTTATACAGCGTAGATTGTGCTTTTTGAGACAATTGTGAGTAGCGTGCTTCAACGGCATATTGGGATATGTTTTTACGATTGATTTAGCAAAACCCTTAAAGCATATTGAAAGGGAATACAGTTCAAATAATAGTCATCGTTACAATTCAAGATTTATCATTAGGTAAGTCAGTAACTTGAAATATGTTAGGGGGTGCTTAATTAAGTTCCATGTGTATATATCATCTGCTGCCCTAACACCTGACCCAGGGATGATGAAGAACCTTCACCAAAGGAAGGAGTGAACCATGATCCCTTTCATATTCTGCTGCATTGTTGATGATTATTACAAGCCAGGTCACCAATCACCAAAGCTCAAATGTCTGTACCTGTGACCCAGTTTAAATATACAGAACTGATTGGAACAGCTGGCTTGTATTGCACCTTGTCTTACCACCTGTTCAGGAGGACTACAAAATCATACCAGGAGATGTGGCCATTAACAAGAAATGACATGAAGTCACCTTTGTTTGCAGTTCCTTCGAGAACAGTCTGAAGATGCCACCAGATCTAAACCATTGGTCTTTTTCAACCAGAAATTATATAAGTTGGAAGAAACATTTCACCATCAGGACAGGAATCTTTTCTATCCTGTTCATGAAAGGAGAGAGTGAGTGAGTATGGTTTTACGTCGCTTTTAGCAATATTCAAGGGGACTCCAGGGCTTCACACAATGAACCCGAATCTTCGACATGACAAGCCAATGCATTAACTTCAAGGCTAGCCCACCGCCCATGAAAGGAGAGATTATCACACCCTTTCAGGACTGATTACAGAGTTGGCTGTATAAATTAACAATGCCGTAAAGGGCAGGCATATCTATGAAAGCAGTTCTGCCAAACCCTTTAGACCTGGCTTTGCATTTAGATCTCAACAACCTAATGCCAACTTTGGGACTATGGGAGGACATGGAGTCAGTGGAAGATGGATTATCATTGTTGTGAACACGGATACAATTTGCATTTCTACAAGCATCAAACCAGAAGACAGTCCAGGTTGGTAGCTGTGAAGTGATTGGTGCACTTATCGGCTGAAACATTGTTTTATTCCTGTCTTCCTTGAGCTTAAAAATAATATGTCAGACATGCCTGTGGTAACAATCGTGAATGTCCTCAACAAAGACTACATTATTACAGACTGGTTATTCAGCTCAGACATTCAGGACCAATGTCCCTATTTGTCTTTGCTTTGCAGTAAATGGATAAGATATACTGGTTTCAAGTACTCCCATTTGGCATATTTGTAGGACTCGGATCCATGGCAGGCCTCAAATCCGTGGCAGATTTCCAAATCCATGGCTAGTTGCTGTACCTAAGATCGTCTTTCAATGTTGCTAATGTTTTCGAAACATTTTCGCTAATGCTTCAAAAATTTAGGCCATGCTAATTATCAAATATGTTTGCTTTCCTTCTCATAATATTCAACAATACATGAAGAAAGACAAAAGAGTGAATAACGTGTAAAACATTTATTTATTATACATCTAAATCTGTTCAACTGGAACCTACTGGAACCTACGGCACAATTCATAAGATTAAAGTGGATGCATGTAGTCCACATATTTCATATAGAGCTAAAATGATAGTCTAATAATGATTCCGGAATTTAAAACTTATCTACAATTTGGTAAAACGAGTGTGATTGAAAGCATACTCACCAGATATGTTTTCCCGGTCCGGACGGGTCGACTCATGTACCGCGTGCCCACCTCCGACTGTGTCTGCTCTCCCCTGAGTGACATCGCTCCCCTTCTCCTGGTCCATGTGAGCCTGAGCCAGGAACTCACGCTCCTCTTGAGTCAAAGTCGTGTACAGGACCTGCAAATCGTATGGGTTAACTGTAGTTTTCGAAAATAACATCTTTAACCCTTATCGTGCCAGGGTGCACAATTATGGAGATTTACCTACTCACATTGTTCTCTAATAGTGATAGTTAACCGCTAACTAACGTGGATAATAAGGCAGGCTTTGTGACATAGAATCTACATTCATGAAGCAGGATGAAAATGTTACACATATTAACAAACATTTTCATATGGTTTAAGGACTGTTACAAGCACCCCAATCAAGGTATAATCCTAGCTAGTGCGTAATTGATATTCATACACTCTTATTGTCCAATTTGGCAATATATCAGATAGAAAATGTGATATAACAGAAACCTCTCATAGAATATATTTAGCATATCGATGCGGGTGCATAGCGTAAACTGCCGGGCAGGCGAAGGGATGAACTATGACTGAACCTAACAAAAACGTTAACCCGCTGGCTGCTGTGTACATATGATATCATAGATATATTGCAGAATCCACAAGGAAGAGATTAATGTATGGCGTGCCACAAGGGTCAGTACTGGACCCTATCCTCTTTACCATTTATACCATACCAGTTGGGTACATCGCGAGGACACATAAGCTGTCCTTTCATCTTTACGCGGACGATACCCAGCTGTTTCTTGGATTTAAACCTTTGGACAATCTTTCTGTTGAAGACACATACCGAGCTATCACAAACTGTGTAAATGACATCAGACTTTGGATGCAGGACAATTTCCTTAAGTTGAATGATGACAAAACAGAAGTCTTGATATTCAGCACCAGACAGGTGTTGTCAAGAACATCATTTCCAAATCTAAAAGTGGGCAGCAACGAGATCTCACCAAGTACCAAGGCACGGAATCTTGGAGTCACTATGGATACCACATACACCATGGAGCAACATGTAAATTCTGTCTGCAAATCTGCTTACTGCCAGATCAGAAATATCAGGCAAATAAGGCGTTATATTGACCCCTCAGTCGCAGAAGTCCTTGTTGATGCCATGGTAACATCTCGGCTAGACTACTGCAATAGCCTGTTGTACGGGATCCAATAAAGCCAGCTTGACAAGTTACAGTGTGTCCAGAATGCTGCAGCCAGGCTTTTGACACGTGTCAAAATATGAACACATAACACTAGTTCTAAAGAGGCTCCATTGGCTACCTATCAAGCAACGGTTCAATTACAAGCTCCTGACCTTTGTCTTCAAGTCACTGCAACAAATGGCTTCAGTTTATCTGCAAACTCTATTTGCTTTGCACGTCCCCAAAAGATATCTCCTTTCAGCTCATCTTATGCAGCTCGATGTTCCCAAAACATCAAAAACATTTGGTGATAGAGCTTTTGAGAAAGCAGGGCCAGTTCTGTGGAACTCCCTCCCTCTGGACATTAGGAACAGTACCACACTCAGTTCCTTCCAGCAAAAACTCAAAATGCATCTCTTTGCAAAAGCCTACCAGTGATCAGCGCTCTTGAGCAATCTTTCTTGGAAAGGGTGCTATACAAATGACTAGTTTTATTTATTTATTTATTTATATCGCTTACTCACCTGTTCATCTACGGGTGCTGAGAATTTGGGTCGCTTGAAGAAGAGCTGGTAGGGCGTGTCACGTTGAGTCGCCTTGTTCAATCTGTTGTTCTAGAAGTAGTAAAACTCCGGCAGTTTGTTGGGCCAGTCGGCACATGAAGACATCTTCACCCTGAAATAGTCTGTCATGGTACGGTTGAATTGTTCAACTCTCCCCTGACTCTGTGGATGGTATGGGTGGCCGTGCATCTGAACAGTCTCAAATTCTTTTATGACTTCCTCCAGGTCCGCATTCCGGAACTCTTTTCCGTTGTCCGACTGAAGAAGCACCAAACATGTAGATGAACTGCAACAGCACAGTGGCTATCTCCTTTGCAGATTTTCCATTAGTAGCTTTCCTGAAAGCAAACCGGGAAAAGCAATCCCCAATGTTACAAACATAGTTGAACCCTTTGTAGGTGGGCATCTTCTTAAGATCTGTTTGCCACCTGGAGTTGGGGTAAGTCACAGGAAATGGCTTCCTCGTCCGGGTGGTTTTGGGTAAATTCACTGCACTGATGCATTCCTCACATTTTACATTGATGTCAAACAACACCTTAAAAGTTTCCCGTACAACCGGGAAAACAGCGGCGAATGCTTTCATAAATGGCCGCCGATTTCCTTTTTTCCAGTCCTGGTTTTTAACAATGATTTTTACCATTTCTTTGCTTGTGATGTTTTGTCAAGGAAATAATTCTGAAGGATTTTCCTTACCATTCTTTCGTTGGCTGCAAGCGAGAGGATCTTGCAAAACTTTACCCTTCCCTATTCCTGAATCAGTGTTTTCAGTTTTGTAATCTCAGGTATATTTTCCATGTCGTTCCAAAATGTTTCTGCATTGGGATCTTTTGATACGAGTTTCTTCTTCTTTGTAGGTGGCTCTGCAATTACAAAACCATCATTTTCTGTGGTTTCCTATTTCTTAGCTTTGAAGAATTTCCTGGGATTACTATCGCCACGAACGGCTAGTGTCGAATAACGGCGGGAACTGTTAGCGATTATGACATCATCGCATAATGATGTCCTTACACCATGACGTCATGTAACAATCGAACAATCAAACCTGCCACGGATAAGGAAACCCACCATAGATTAGAGACCCGCCATAGATCTGATACCTACATATTGATAGCACCATGGTTGTTTGCTTGCATAGCTTGGCCATCCATCTGCTTTGTGCTTCTATTTCTTGCAACATATGTCATATTTGGGATTACACTTTCTCTGTATTCTCAAATATAGCATATGTTGCAATTGACAACTTTCTAACAGGCATTGTGTATTCATATTTCTATTTCTTGTCAGACACAAGAACATAACCCTCTTCTTCCCACCAGATAAGGACAAAGTTAAACTCCAGCAGAACACAGTTTTTATTGCATGCCCATTTAATCTTATGATAACAACACAGCAGTGCAATATAGCAAGCTCAGGCAAATTCCATACTGTGCTCACATTTCAGTGTTGCAGGAATATCATTGTTTTTCTCCTGCCATGACATCTTCTCTTTGAATACGTAAGGTTCTAGCATGACGTTCTGTATGTTTCTGATAGAGAGGCTGTCATTACTGGGATTCTTGGTTTATTTTAGGAAATTCACCTTGTCCAACATGTCCAAAATATAACAGGCCAAAGACATAGTGTACATTCCAGCTGCAAGAGGGTGTGTTTAACCCTCCAGAAGAGCCATATATATGAAGTCAAGGGACATGATTTTGAAAGCACATCCTGTAGATCTTGTCATAGCTAACTAGATGTACCTTATTGGGGAAGACTTTGGCTATGGAATATGCAGACATGGATGGAGTCCAACATCCCTCATAGACATGAGTATGTCAACCTCAGAGCATGTGGAATGAGGTGTATCCGAGGCTGGACAATAGTGTAGTGGTAGCAGAGACAAGTGTTTTAAGATCAGGCAATTTGTTGAAGGAGGCTTCACATGTATTTTCTGTGGTAGACTCACTCAGCTTCAGATTGGAAATGTGTCAATACTAAAAAACTGGCGGCAGACTTTCAATAGAATAATGATGTTGTGATTGAATGGTCCCTGCATCCCCAAGTCTTCAAGTGGATTTAGGACGCACCACAACTCTATATACATACATAGGTGGACACTTACCTATTACTTGAGACCAAATGTTTGCAAATGTATTGCCACCTGCACTAGAAAATGGCCTTGGATTGGGTCATAATCCTCA
The DNA here is from genome assembly GCA_008038995.1 of Haliotis laevigata. Classification (NCBI taxonomy): domain Eukaryota; kingdom Metazoa; phylum Mollusca; class Gastropoda; order Lepetellida; family Haliotidae; genus Haliotis; species Haliotis laevigata. The sequence goes on along the minus strand of VKKT01002084.1, from coordinate 62,722 downwards.
CTTCTTCAAGTCTTCAATGTTGAAAGCACAGCAATATCTTTTATACCTTCTTTATCTGGCATTGTAACAATGGATAGAACAAGTTATGCCAGTGGTGGAAAAGGAGAATTTGGAAACATATGAAACTGTACCCATTTTGGTGGACCAGTTGCTCCTCCTTAGAAATGATAAGAAACTCTGTGAAGCACAGGATTAGAGCCTGATTTGAGTTTATCCCAAAAAACAGTAAGGAATGCTTGGACCACTAGGACACCCAGGTTACTTTATTCCTGCATCTAACACAACTGTGTACCATCCTGACAGACTCCTGTGTCAAGTTAGAGCACTGAAGCATTATTTAGCAGCTTTACAACTGAACAGAAGACACAAGTTATATCCCATAAGATTTCTTCACGCATGGACATCCTGATGACCCCAATGGCAGGATGGCGGATGAACTGACGAGGGATATGACTCATGCATGGCTATCCATGCCAGATGTGATGGCGGCTGAACCAGAACTGATGACATGGAAAAGGAAGTGACATCAACAAAGTGAAAGTGACATCATTTGACTCAGAAGAGATGTTATGTCACCAGAAAAACAAATATAACTGTATAAGCTAAATAACTATTTTGAGCAGAAGTATCGCACATATTGTGCTATTTCCTCGACTTATTTGTGTGTTCATGTTTCACTGCAGTCTAGGATTGAAAGGTCTCGTTCCACAGATGTATCTTGTGTGTTCTAGAGGTAGGATATTTGAAGGAATTATCAGAATGTGTTATCATTGTGAATACTTGTAACAATATTGCCTTCATTACATCAGGAGTAATCCCTACCAATTCACCAATTTGTCTGCATCCAGATTTATGTTGTAAATGAAAACATGTGATGTTTTCCCATCTTGCACATGCACTGAAGGAATGGGGCATGGAGAGATTTGTTTATCTAAAAACGAGTCAGGGATAGCTGGGTGTTATAGTGTCATGATGCCAACTTGAAAGGTTTATAGCATTGATGTAACATAGTTTGTATTCTTAAAATTATTCACAATGATAACTAATGTATGATGTTTCAGAAACAGAAATTTCTGAGATTCCAGTGTCTTCTTGCATATGTCATACGTCCATAAAGCTGTACACATATATGATATGTGTTGGTAAACTGTTAAACTGTGATATTTTCAATGTTACTGTGATATCAGATTTAATTGAACTTGAGAAAATTCTGAAGAAATGAATAGCTTAAATTCATTAATTGGTTTGGCATTTGCTTTAAGAAAGTGTTGCTCTAAATTGACTCAGATTTGGGTCATCATCCTTTTCAATGAAATATGAATAAAAAAGGTTGACAACATTGTCATATTATTTTTAGAATACCATATTTACTTTGCACACCTAAACAAGCAAGAAGATTCAGTGTTTTGAAAAGAATATTGTCCTTAGACAAACAAAACCCTCATCATATCCCTTCAGCAAATTCAGGGAATGAACAATGTTCACAAATTTGGAAAATAAATATATGAAATTTCCGATACATGTCTGGACAGAATGATTCATCATTTTTAATATATATCCTGTTCTATATGGCATGGTTTTATATTCAAAGATTAAGATTAGTGAGTGTATTTTCTCATTAACTAAGTTGGAAATAGCAATCAACTGTGTACGCATTTCCTGCCAATCATCTGGTGATTAAGTTGAACATACGCAGTAAAATAACTTCAAACAAATTTCAATTATGTCTTTTATCAGGAATTATATATTTCAATATTGAGTTATTTGAGTTTCAACTGTTGATAAAAATATTTGATTTGATTAATAGATGATAATCTGATCGCTATTGTCAGATATTTTTACAAATTTGAATGTCGCCATCAAGGCTTTAAATAACACTCATATGGTGCCCTACCAGTAATTTCCCACAAAGTTTAGCTGAATTTACTGTAGACAATATTGAATGCTATTTTCATATAGTGCATCTTCACGTCAAAGATGACCCCAGTCTACAATCCTGCAGAATCAACGCTAAGTTATATACCCTGTCTGTTTCAATTTTCTAGGCTCAGTTTTTGTCTTAGTATGGGGTGTTTATTGAAGAGTCTGAGTAAAATTAATATCAAGATTAACAAAGAACTCTTTTTATAAGCATACAATGTATAATTGTGTATTTAATTTCGAATTTGTTGACATGGTATTTCTGATGCTGACAGTAATGTATGTACATTGGAAAAAACAGCAAAATTCATTAAGTCATCCATTATGTGCAGCTACACCCAGCTGTGGGTGTTTGGAAAACGGTATAACATTATATATCTTAACAAATGCTCTTCAATTTCTGAGACATTTACTGTTGAAATTGCCAATAAATGTGTACAATTTCATATTAATGTACTGTCGGAAATAGAAGAAAAAAACAACTGTATTTAGGCTGTTTCACAAGTCGAGATTTTGAAAGATTTTACTTCAATCAAAACTCTGCTGGCGTAGATGGTATCCCTCCTGAGTTCGTCAAAAAAGCGGTAGGATTTGTTCAATATTTGGAAATTTTATTTAATTCAATGTCCCCTCGTTACCATTTCATTCTGTATCATAAAATATTTGATTCTAAAGTTTCTCCAATCCTCTTTTACGGCTCAGAGATATGGGGCCATACATTCAGACAGTCTATAGAAAGGTTCAAACTGATTTTTTAAAGAAGTGTCTTGGGGTCTCCAGAAGAAAACCAGCAATGCAATTCTTGGTGATACAGGCAGAAGTTATTTGTGTGTTAATTATTAGTCGTGTTAGATACTGGTGCAGACTTTTTCGAATGGATAGTTCAAGGTATCCCAGGGCTAGTTATGAAATGATGAAACATTCTGATGCACAGGATAAAGTATGTTGGGTTTCACGTATTTGAATATTATTGTTTGAAACTGTTTTTTAATATGTATGGTTCACTCAAGATTGCAGTACATGCATGTAGTGTTAACAATTTTATGAATTTGTTTTCACAAAGATGTAGAGACATACAATTCTGGCATTGTAAGATCTCAGGGTCATTATTTCTAAAACATTATAGTGGTTTTAAATCTGTTTTTGGATGTTGAATAGATTCTTAAATTGTTTCCCGAAAAAGACCTGCTGAGGGTATATTGTAAATTGATAGTTCAGTTAGGTAGATTTAAATGTTATGATAACCCCAATGCATTGTTATGTACAAAATGTCTCCTGGGCTGTACTGAAGACGAATTTCACTTTTTGTTTATTTGTCCTTATTATAAGATAAACAGACAACTGCTTTTACCTGAATATTTTTATAATAATCTGTCTGCTTCAACAGCTAGCATCCACTGACACAAAACTTATTAAATCTTTGTCGTTGTATTTGGAAAAAAAACTTGCCAATTTGATATGGTTGTGAATGATGCACCAGTATGCACACTGTGTGCAGTTGTTTCTGTATTAGTAATATGGGTCACTTGTCAATTGATATTATTTGTAAATTGTTTACCATGCCGTTTAATTCCCCTAAAGGATTATTTTATTTATTATATCTCTATCCCCCAGCCTGACCCCAACATCCGTCTGCGACCCCATTCTGGTTTTGCTTTTGAGACGACCCCTCCTACCTGTTTGTTTTTATAGTGATAGTGAGACTCTAGGGTAGCTTCATCCTTAATAGTTTCAGTATTAAAGTTACGATTTTTTGTAATACAATATCACCGCACACTAATTTGCATAAGCCATGGTCTGTTCCAAATAAATCACTTTGGACTTAGAAAAAAAACGTGTGGCTAATTTTGGCAGTAATCTCTCCTCAGTAAAGTCCTTTTTGTATGTGTCCTATCTCCCTACCATTGAGACTGTAGTTAGACCAAACTTACGTTAACACATATATTTCACACCTTCACATATGAACTACCTAAATTGTAGATATAAGTGTGAAAAAATATAATATAATATGGTCTCTGATCGAATACAACAGCATGACAGTTCCAATCAAGAATACGACACAGTGGGAATGGAATCGTCCTAGGGTACGTTTCTGTATTCTCATTATGGCCAGGGTACATATCTGTATACAGAACCGTACCTGGGGTACATATCTGTAGTACTCGTACCGACAACAATCCCTTCAGCTTAGGTGACCATGATTTGACGAGGCTATGTGACATAGAGTTATAGATACACTGAGCTGGGATTCACTCAGATATTCAACCACACTAAATAAACGTTTCTGTATTCTCATTATGGCCAGGGTACATATCTGTATACAGAAACGTACCTGGGGTACATATCTGTAGTACTCGTGCCGACAACGACCCCTTCAGCTTAAGTGACCATGATTTCACGAGGCTATGTGACTAGAGTTATAGATACACTGAGCTGGGATTCACTCAGATATTTAACCACACTAAATACTGGCCGTAAGGTTGCCAAATCTGACCCATTAACTACTGAAAGGCAAAAGAAACGTCGTAATATTGGTAATGACATTTTGTCAAATCGTTGGTTTCACCTTACTTTTCTACTCGCTATGCGCATGCGCAGAGCGTGTGAAAAATATCCCCTGCATGCTTCCGGTTTGGTCGTATGTTTATCGATAGTGTAAATGCACGCTAAATAAAAGTTTTTATGAAAATTATTTACGTTGTGACAACTGTTCATAGCTGAGTACATACTTCTATTTGCCGCCTCTGCTTTTAAATAATTGATATCCTATTTTGGTTGGAACTCCATCAGAGATGTGTTTGTTTAGTTGTGACAGGGATACTCTACAACGTATCTGTAGTACCTGTGCCGACAACGACCCCTTCAGCGTCAGTTAACACATGCTCTTTGTGCTAATTTTATTCGGAGTTGTTAATTGCATCCTGGGATGTTCCACATGGGGACCTTATGTACACCATGGATTATCCCCGTCTCCATACCGTTCCAACTCATGACAGGGATGGTTTCATCCACAGATCGAGTTTGACCAAGAGTATGGGGACAGTTATGCGGAGTGTGCGGGTTGTTTTGCCCCTTCCGTACAAGCACATATTTGCTGTACGCTTGTAAACATGGCTTGTTTATTGCCAAAACAATCTAAGAACATACCAAAGAGCATATGTGAAAGCTCATTCATGACGATAGATTTCCCTCGCCTCCTTTGAAGGGAAGAATAAATAAGATGCACGATTCCCCTTTTCTGGAGTCGACAAACAGGGATGAGGAGTTTCTTCAGCTGGTAATGAACATGAATTTGAAACTACTTTTACCAGCAAATCGAGTTAGAACTCTTACCATACAAACACATACTTCATTGAGATGGGAGCGGATATAAACGTGTTCGTGTCCGGGACACCCACATCTGTGCAGGTTGACCAAGTTTCTCTAACCTGATTAAAAGGCTGTCTTGACGAATTGGTGTTTGAAGGTTGAAGTTCAGTTCAGTGTAAATGTGGACGTCCTCCCTGTTTACCTTGTTTCAACATCAGTAACTGCTCTCCGCTCACATCGAAAGATTGGCCACGACACAACTGATTATCTGCACCAACCACTTGAAGTGACAACATGGTAAGGTTATTGAAAACACGAATTATTTCCAGGTATCCACTAAAATAAATAGCTACTGCTGAAATATATTAATACGAATCTTTTCATTCCTCTGACAGGGCTCTTACTGCCGAGATTAAAGGACGGGTGACACAAGAGGCGTTCGGTTGTCACTCACACACACACACACACACATACACTTTCTCAGTTCGATACTAAAAAGCAACGTCATGATTTAACATTGTCAGAATTTCTAACTTTGAGATAGATCCCTTTGTCACAGACAAAACTCAATTCCTGTTTTATTACTGAAAACATATAGTTCATACTGAGCAATAACACTTTTCATGTTGATGGCTCCCATTATATACAAGTTAAGGTACGACAATGGGAACAAACATGGCTCCTACCTATGGAACCCTTGTCCTAGGTTATTTAGAGGAAATCTAAAATATACTGTAAGCCATTAAAAACGCAATTGGTATTTGTTGTCCTGAAACTTACAAAAGT